>SRSM01000765.1:0-153560 GCA_019593545.1 Apocynum venetum | reverse complement strand
TACTACTCTCGCCCAAGCACGCTTGACTTCGGAGTTCTGATGGGATCCGGTGCATTAGTGCTGGTATGATCGCACCCGTTGTTGGCTCGGCGATGGTTCCTTTTACCACCCACCGGCATCTACAAAATTTTTTTTTATATAACACACTCGATTTTTCTCGATTATCGAATATGTGGATCGGGGGCTCGGATTTTTCGAATTTCGAAACCCCAACCGATTTTTATGTGCGAAATTTTGCAAATACTCTTCAATAGAGTGCTTTTTTTGCGAAACGAGCTGTCAGAATCCGCCGTTGGCACACGCAAGCGCTTAGATGACAATTCCATAATAAAATTGCCCGTCATGTATGATTGCGAGTAAAATCGACCACCGGTGCGCGAAACGCGAAATCCACCTGCTTCGAGACGATTTTTTTTTCAATTCGAAAGAGTAAGTAGACAAAACGAGGGGGTGCAACACGAGGACTTCCCAGGGGGTCACCATCCTAGTACTACTCTCGCCCAAGCACGCTTGACTTCGGAGTTCTGATGGGATCCGGTGCATTAGTGCTGGTATGATCGCACCCGTTGTTGGCTCGGCGATCGGTTCCTTTTACCACCCACCGGCATCTACAAAATTTTTTTTTATATATAACACACTCGATTTTTCTCGATTATCGAATATGTGGATCGGGGGCTCGGATTTTTCGAATTTCGAAACCCCAACCGATTTTTATGTGCGAAATTTTGCAAATACTCTTCAACCCCTGGGAAGTCCTCGTGTTGCACCCCTCTCGTTTTGTCTACTTACTCTTTCGAATTGAAAAAAAAAAAAATCGTCTCGAAGCAGGTGGATTTCGCGTTTCGCGCACCGGTGGTCGATTTTACTCGCAATCATACATGACTGGCATTTTTATTATGGAATTGTCATCTAAGCGCTTGCGTGTGCCAACGGCGGATTCTGACAGCTCGTTTCGCAAAAAAAAGCACTCTATTGAAGGTATTTGCAAAATTTCGCACATAAAATCGGTTGGGTTTTCGAAATTCGAAAAATCCGAGCCCCCGATCCACATATTCGATAATCGGAAAAATCGAGTGTGTTATATATAAAAAAAAATTTTGTAGATGCCGGTGGGTGGTAAAAGGAACCGATCGCCGAGCCAACAACGGGTGCGATCATACCAGCACTAATGCACCGGATCCCATCAGAACTCCGAAGTCAAGCGTGCTTGGGCGAGAGTAGACCCCATGGGAAGTCTCGTGTTGCACCCCCTCTCGTTTTGTCTACTTACTCTTTCGAATTGAAAAAAAAAAATCGTCTCGAAGCAGGTGGATTTTCGCGTTTCGCGCACCGGTGGTCGATTTTACTCGCAATCATACATGACTGGCATTTTTATATGGAATTGTCATCTAAGCGCTTGCGTGTGCCAACGGCGGATTCTGACAGAGCTCGTTTCGCAAAAAAGCACTCTATTGAAGAGTATTTGCAAATTTCGCACATAAAATCGGTTGGGGTTTCGAAATTCGAAAAAACCCGAGCCCCCGATCCACATATTCGATAATCGAGAAAATCGAGTGTGTTATATATAAAAAAATTTTGTAGATGCCGGTGGGTGGTAAAGGAACCGATCGCCGAGCCAACAACGGGTGCGATCATACCAGCACTAATGCACCGGATCCCATCAGAACTCCGAAGTTAAGCGTGCTTGGCGAGAGTAGTACTAGGATGGGTGACCCCCTGGGAAGTCCTCGTGTTGCACCCCTCTCGTTTTGTCTACTTACTCTTTCGAATTGAAAAAAAAAATCGTCTCGAAGCAGTGGATTTCGCGTTTCGCGCACCGGTGGTCGATTTTACTCGCAATCATACATGACTGGCATTTTTATTATGGAATTGTCATCTAAGCGCTTGCGTGTGCCAACGGCGGATCTTCTGACAGCTCGTTTCGCAAAAAAAGCACTCTATTGAAGAGTATTTGCAAAATTTCGCACATAAAAATCGGTTGGGGTTTCGAAATTCGAAAAACCGAGCCCCGATCCACATATTCGATAATCGAGAAAAATCGAGTGTGTTTATATATAAAAAAAATTTTGTAGATGCCGGTGGTGGTAAAAGGAACCGATCGCCGAGCCCACAACGGGTGCGATCATACCAGCACTAATGCACCGGATCCCATCAGAACTCCGAATAAGCGTGCTTGGGCGAGAGTAGAACTAGGATGGGTGACCCCCTGGGAAGTCCTCGTGTTGCACCCCTCTCGTTTTGTCTACTTACTCTTTCGAATTGAAAAAAAAAAATCGTCTCGAAGGTGGATTTCGCGTTTCGCGCACCGTGGTCGATTTTACTCGCAATCATACATGACTGGCATTTTTTATGGAATTGTCATCTAAGCGTGCGTGTGCCAACGGCGGATTCGACAGCTCGTTTCGCAAAAAAAGCACTCTATTGAAGAGTATTTGCAAAATTTCGCACATAAAAATCGTTGGGGTTTCGAAATTCGAAAAATCCGAGCCCCCGATCCACATATTCGATAATCGAGAAAAATCGAGTGTGTTATATATAAAAAAAATTTTGTAGATGCCGGTGGGTGGTAAAAGGAACCGATCGCCGAGCCAACAACGGGTGCGATCATACCAGCACTAATGCACCGGATCCCATCAGAACTCCGAAGTTAAGCGTGCTTGGGCGAGAGTAGTACTAGATGGGTGACCCCCTGGGAAGTCCTCGTGTTGCACCCCCTCTCGTTTTGTCTACTTACTCTTTCGAATTGAAAAAAAAAAATCGTCTCGAAGCAGGTGGATTTCGCGTTTCGCGCACCGGTGGTCGATTTTACTCGCAATCATACATGACTGGCATTTTTATTATGGAATTGTCATCTAAGCGCTTGCGTGTGCCAACGGCGGATTCTGACAGCTAGCTCGTTTCGCAAAAAAAGCACTCTATTGAAGAGTATTTGCAAAATTTCGCACATAAAAATCGTTGGGGTTTCGAAATTCGAAAAATCCGAGCCCCCGATCCACATATTCGATAATCGAGAAAAATCGAGTGTGTTATATATAAAAAAAATTTTGTAGATGCCGGTGGGTGGTAAAAGAACCGATCGCCGAGCCAACAACGGGTGCGATCATACCAGCACTAATGCACCGGATCCCATCAGAACTCCGAAGTCAAGCGTGCTTGGGCGAGAGTATTAACCCCCTGGGAAGTCCTCGTGTGCACCCCTCTCGTTTTGTCTACTTACTCTTTCGAATTGAAAAAAAAAAATCGTCTCGAAGCAGGTGGATTTCGCGTTTCGCGCACCGTGGTCGATTTTACTCGCAATCATACATGACTGGCATTTTTATTATGGAATTGTCATCTAAGCGCTTGCGTGTGCCAACGGCGGATTCTGACAGCTCGTTTCGCAAAAAAAAGCACTCTATTGAAGAGTATTTGCAAAATTTCGCACATAAAAATCGGTTGGGGTTTCGAAATTCGAAAAATCCGAGCCCCCGATCCACATATTCGATAATCGAGAAAAATCGAGTGTGTTATATATAAAAAAAAATTTTGTAGATGCCGGTGGGTGGTAAAAGGAACCGATCGCCGAGCCAACAACAACGGGTGCGATCATACCAGCACTAATGCACCGGATCCCTCAGAACTCCGAAGTCAGCGTGCTTGGGGGAGAGAGTAGTACCCCTGGGAAGTCTCGTGTTTGCCCCTCTCGTTTTGTCTACTTACTCTTTCGAATTGAAAAAAAAAAATCGTCTCGAAGCAGGTGGATTTCGCGTTTCGCGCACCGGTGGTCGATTTTACTCGCAATCATACATGACTGGCATTTTTATTATGGAATTGTCATCTAAGCGCTTTGCGTGTGCCAACGGCGGATTCTGACACACTCGTTTCGCAAAAAAGCACTCTATTGAAGAGTATTGCAAATTTCGCACATAAAAATCGGTTTGGGGTTTCGAAATTCGAAAAATCCGAGCCCCCGATCCACATATTCGATAATCGAGAAAATCGAGTGTGTTTATATAAAAAAAAAATTTTGTAGATGCCGGTGGGTGGTAAAAGGAACCGATCGCCGAGCCAACAACGGGTGCGATCATACCAGCACTAATGCACCGGATCCCATCAGAACTCCGAAGTCAAGCGTGCTTGGGCGAGAGTATACCCCATGGGAAGTCCCGTGTTGCACCCCACCCTCTCGTTTTGTCTACTTACTCTTTCGAATTGAAAAAAAAAAATCGTCTCGAAGCAGGTGGATTTCGCGTTTCGCGCACCGGTGGTCGATTTTACTCGCAATCATACATGACTGGCATTTTTATTATGGAATTGTCATCTAAGCGCTTGCGTGTGCCAACGGCGGATTCTGACAGCTCGTTCGCAAAAAAGCACTCTATTGAAGAGTATTTGCAAAATTCGCACATAAAAATCGGTTGGGTTTCGAAATTCGAAAAATCCGAGCCCCCGATCCACATATTCGATAATCGAGAAAAATCGAGTGTGTTATATATAAAAAAAATTTTGTAGATGCCGGTGGGTGGTAAAAGGAACCGATCGCCGAGCCAACAACGGGTGCGATCATACCAGCACTAATGCACCGGATCCCATCAGAACTCCGAAGTTAAGCGTGCTTGGGCGAGAGTAAATGACCCCCTGGAAGTCCTCGTGTTGCACCCCTCTCGTTTTGTCTACTTACTCTTTCGAATTGAAAAAAAAAAATCGTCTCGAAGCAGGTGGATTTCGCGTTTCGCGCACCGGTGGTCGATTTTACTCGCAATCATACATGACTGGCATTTTTATTATGGAATTGTCATCTAAGCGCTTGCGTGTGCCAACGGCGGATTCTGACAGCTCGTTTCGCAAAAAAAGCACTCTATTGAAGAGTATTTGCAAATTTCGCACATAAAAATCGGTTGGGGTTTCGAAATTCGAAAAATCCGAGCCCCCGATCCACATATTCGATAATCGAGAAAAATCGAGTGTGTTATATATAAAAAAATTTTTGTAGATGCCGGTGGGTGGTAAAAGGAACCGATCGCCGAGCCAACAACGGGTGCGATCATACCAGCACTAATGCACCGGATCCCATCAGAACTCCGAAGAAGCGTGCTTGGGCGAGAGTAGTACTAGGATGGGTGACCCCCTGGGAAGTCCTCGTGTTGCACCCCTCTCGTTTTGTCTACTTACTCTTTCGAATTGAAAAAAAAAATCGTCTCGAAGCAGGTGGATTTCGCGTTTCGCGCACCGGTGGTCGATTTTACTCGCAATCATACATGACTGGCATTTTTATTATGGAATTGTCATCTAAGCGCTTGCGTGTGCCAACGGCGGATTCTGACAGCTCGTTTCGCAAAAAAAGCACTCTATTGAAGAGTTTTGCAAAATTTCGCACATAAAAATCGGTTGGGGTTTCGAAATTCGAAAAATCCGAGCCCCCGATCCACATATTCGATAATCGAGAAAATCGAGTGTGTTATATATAAAAAAAATTTTGTAGATGCCGGTGGGTGGTAAAAGGAACCGATCGCCGAGCCAACAACGGTGCGATCATACCAGCACTAATGCACCGGATCCCATCAGAACTCCGAAGTCAAGCGTGCTTGGGCGAGAGTAGTACCCCCTGGGAAGTCCTCGTGTTGCACCCCTCGTTTTGTCTACTTACTCTTTCGAATTGAAAAAAAAAAATCGTCTCGAAGCAGGTGATTTCGCGTTTCGCGCACCGGTGGTCGATTTTACTCGCAATCATACATGACTGGCATTTTTATTATGGAATTGTCATCTAAGCGCTTGCGTGTGCCAACGGCGGATTCTGACAGCTCGTTTCGCAAAAAAAGCACTCTATTGAAGAGTATTTGCAAAATTTCGCACATAAAAATCGGTTGGGGTTTCGAAATTCGAAAAATCCGAGCCCCCGATCCACATATTCGATAATCGAGAAAATCGAGTGTGTTATATATAAAAAAAAATTTGTAGATGCCGGTGGGTGGTAAAAGGAACCGATCGCCGAGCCAACAACGGGTGCGATCATACCAGCACTAATGCACCGGATCCCATCAGAACTCCGAAGTAAGCGTGCTTGGGCGAGAGTAGTACTAGGATGGGTGACCCCCTGGGAAGTCCTCGTGTTGCACCCCTCTCGTTTTGTCTACTTACTCTTTCGAATTGAAAAAAAAAAATCGTCTCGAAGCAGGTGGATTTCGCGTTTCGCGCACCGGTGGTCGATTTTACTCGCAATCATACATGACTGGCATTTTTATTATGGAATTGTCATCTAAGCGCTTGCGTGTGCCAACGGCGGATTCTGACAGCTCGTTTCGCAAAAAAAGCACTCTATTGAAGAGTATTTGCAAAATTTCGCACATAAAAATCGTTGGGGTTTCGAAATTTGAAAAATCCGAGCCCCCGATCCACATATTCGATAATCGAGAAAAATCGAGTGTGTTATATATAAAAAAAAATTTTGTAGATGCCGGTGGGTGGTAAAAGGAACCGATCGCCGAGCCAACAACGGGTGCGATCATACCAGCACTAATGCACCGGATCCCATCAGAAATCCGAAGTCAAGCGTGCTTGGGCGAGAGTAGTACCCCTGGGAAGTCCTCGTGTTGCACCCCTCTCGTTTTGTCTACTTACTCTTTCGAATTGAAAAAAAAAAATCGTCTCGAAGCAGGTGGATTTCGCGTTTCGCGCACCGGTGGTCGATTTTACTCGCAATCATACATGACTGGCATTTTTATTATGAATTGTCATCTAAGCGCTTGCGTGTGCCAACGGCGGATTCTGACAGCTCGTTTCGCAAAAAAAGCACTCTATTGAAGAGTATTTGCAAAATTTCGCACATAAAAATCGGTTGGGGTTTCGAAATTCGAAAAATCCGAGCCCCCGATCCACATATTCGATAATCGAGAAAAATCGAGTGTGTTATATATAAAAAAAATTTTGTAGATGCCGGTGGGTGGTAAAAGGAACCGATCGCCGAGCCAACAACGGGTGCGATCATACCAGCACTAATGCACCGGATCCCATCAGAACTCCGAAGTAAGCGTGCTTGGGCGAGAGTTACCCCCATGGGAAGTCCTCGTGTTGCACCCCTCTCGTTTTGTCTACTTACTCTTTCGAATTGAAAAAAAAAAATCGTCTCGAAGCAGGTGGATTTCGCGTTTCGCGCACCGGTGGTCGATTTTACTCGCAATCATACATGACTGGCATTTTTATTATGGAATTGTCATCTAAGCGCTTGCGTGTGCCAACGGCGGATTCTGACAGCTCGTTTCGCAAAAAAAGCACTCTATTGAAGAGTATTTGCAAAATTTCGCACATAAAAATCGGTTGGGGTTTCGAAATTCGAAAAATCCGAGCCCCCGATCCACATATTCGATAATCGAGAAAATCGAGTGTGTTATATATAAAAAAAATTTGTAGATGCCGGTGGGTGGTAAAAGGAACCGATCGCCGAGCCAACAACGGGTGCGATCATACCAGCACTAATGCACCGGATCCCATCAGAACTCCGAAGTCAAGCGTGCTTGGGCGAGAGTACTAGAACCCCCTGGGAAGTCCTCGTGTTGCACCCCTCTCGTTTTGTCTACTTACTCTTTCGAATTGAAAAAAAAAAATCGTCTCGAAGCAGGTGGATTTCGCGTTTCGCGCACCGGTGGTCGATTTTACTCGCAATCATACATGACTGGCATTTTTATTATGGAATTGTCATCTAAGCGCTTGCGTGTGCCAACGGCGGATTCTGACAGCTCGTTTCGCAAAAAAGCACTCTATTGAAGAGTATTTGCAAAATTTCGCACATAAAAATCGGTTGGGGTTTCGAAATTCGAAAAATCCGAGCCCCCGATCCACATATTCGATAATCGAGAAAAATCGAGTGTGTTATATATAAAAAAAATTTGTAGATGCCGGTGGGTGGTAAAAGGAACCGATCGCCGAGCCAACAACGGGTGCGATCATACCAGCACTAATGCACCGGATCCCATCAGAACTCCGAAGTTAAGCGTGCTTGGGCGAGAGTAGTACTAGGATGGGTGACCCCTGGGAAGTCCTCGTGTTGCACCCCTCTCGTTTTGTCTACTTACTCTTTCGAATTGAAAAAAAAAAATCGTCTCGAAGCAGGTGGATTTCGCGTTTCGCGCACCGGTGGTCGATTTTACTCGCAATCATACATGACTGGCATTTTTATTATGGAATTGTCATCTAAGCGCTTGCGTGTGCCAACGGCGGATTCTGACAGCTCGTTTCGCAAAAAAAGCACTCTATTGAAGAGTATTTGCAAAATTTCGCACATAAAAATCGGTTGGGGTTTCGAAATTCGAAAAATCCGAGCCCCCGATCCACATATTCGATAATCGAGAAAATCGAGTGTGTTATATATAAAAAAAATTTTGTAGATGCCGGTGGGTGGTAAAAGGAACCGATCGCCGAGCCAACAACGGGTGCGATCATACCAGCACTAATGCACCGGATCCCATCAGAACTCCGAAGTCAAGCGTGCCCCATGGGAAGTTCTCCCCTCTCGTTTTGTCTACTTACTCTTTCGAATTGAAAAAAAAAAAATCGTCTCGAAGCAGGTGGATTTCGCGTTTCGCGCACCGGTGGTCGATTTTACTCGCAATCATACATGACTGGCATTTTTATTATGGAATTGTCATCTAAGCGCTTGCGTGTGCCAACGGCGGATTCTGACAGCTCGTTTCGCAAAAAAAGCACTCTATTGAAGAGTATTTGCAAAATTTCGCACATAAAAATCGGTTGGGGTTTCGAAATTCGAAAAATCCGAGCCCCCGATCCACATATTCGATAATCGAGAAAAATCGAGTGTGTTATATATAAAAAAAAATTTTGTAGATGCCGGTGGGTGGTAAAAGGAACCGATCGCCGAGCCAACAACGGGTGCGATCATACCAGCACTAATGCACCGGATCCCATCAGAACTCCGAAGTCAAGCGTGCTTGGGCGAGAGTAGTACCCCTGGGAAGTCCTCGTGTTGCACCCCTCTCGTTTTGTCTACTTACTCTTTCGAATTGAAAAAAAAAAATCGTCTCGAAGCAGGTGGATTTCGCGTTTCGCGCACCGGTGGTCGATTTTACTCGCAATCATACATGACTGGCATTTTTATTATGGAATTGTCATCTAAGCGCTTGCGTGTGCCAACGGCGGATTCTGACAGCTCGTTTCGCAAAAAAAGCACTCTATTGAAGAGTATTTGCAAAATTTCGCACATAAAAATCGGTTGGGGTTTCGAAATTCGAAAAATCCGAGCCCCCGATCCACATATTCGATAATCGAGAAAAATCGAGTGTGTTATATATAAAAAAAATTTTGTAGATGCCGGTGGGTGGTAAAAGGAACCGATCGCCGAGCCAACAACGGGTGCGATCATACCAGCACTAATGCACCGGATCCCATCAGAACTCCGAAGTAAGCGTGCTTGGGCGAGAGTAGTACTAGGATGGGTGACCCCCTGGGAAGTCCTCGTGTTGCACCCCTCTCGTTTGTCTACTTACTCTTTCGAATTGAAAAAAAAAAATCGTCTCGAAGCAGGTGGATTTCGCGTTTCGCGCACCGGTGGTCGATTTTACTCGCAATCATACATGACTGGCATTTTATTATGGAATTGTCATCTAAGCGCTTGCGTGTGCCAACGGCGGATTCTGACAGCTCGTTTCGCAAAAAAGCACTCTATTGAAGAGTATTTGCAAAATTTCGCACATAAAAATCGGTTGGGGTTTCGAAATTCGAAAAATCCGAGCCCCCGATCCACATATTCGATAATCGAGAAAAATCGAGTGTGTTATATATAAAAAAAAATTTTGTAGATGCCGGTGGGTGGTAAAAGGAACCGATCGCCGAGCCAACAACGGGTGCGATCATACCAGCACTAATGCACCGGATCCCATCAGAACTCCGAAGTTAAGCGTGCTTGGGCGAGAGTAGTACTAGGATGGGTGACCCCCTGGGAAGTCCTCGTGTTGCACCCCTCTCGTTTTGTCTACTTACTCTTTCGAATTGAAAAAAAAAATCGTCTCGAAGCAGGTGGATTTCGCGTTTCGCGCACCGGTGGTCGATTTTACTCGCAATCATACATGACTGGCATTTTTATTATGGAATTGTCATCTAAGCGCTTGCGTGTGCCAACGGCGGATTCTGACAGCTCGTTTCGCAAAAAAAGCACTCTATTGAAGAGTATTTGCAAAATTTCGCACATAAAAATCGGTTGGGGTTTCGAAATTCGAAAAATCCGAGCCCCCGATCCACATATTCGATAATCGAGAAAAATCGAGTGTGTTATATATAAAAAAAAATTTTGTAGATGCCGGTGGGTGGTAAAAGGAACCGATCGCCGAGCCAACAACGGGTGCGATCATACCAGCACTAATGCACCGGATCCCATCAGAACTCCGAAGTCAAGCGTGCTTGGGCGAGAGTAGTACCCCTGGGAAGTCCTCGTGTTGCACCCCTCTCGTTTTGTCTACTTACTCTTTCGAATTGAAAAAAAAAAATCGTCTCGAAGCAGGTGGATTTCGCGTTTCGCGCACCGGTGGTCGATTTTACTCGCAATCATACATGACTGGCATTTTTATTATGGAATTGTCATCTAAGCGCTTGCGTGTGCCAACGGCGGATTCTGACAGCTCGTTTCGCAAAAAAAGCACTCTATTGAAGAGTATTTGCAAAATTTCGCACATAAAAATCGGTTGGGGTTTCGAAATTCGAAAAATCCGAGCCCCCGATCCACATATTCGATAATCGAGAAAAATCGAGTGTGTTATATATAAAAAAAATTTTGTAGATGCCGGTGGGTGGTAAAAGGAACCGATCGCCGAGCCAACAACGGGTGCGATCATACCAGCACTAATGCACCGGATCCCATCAGAACTCCGAAGTCAAGCGTGCTTGGGCGAGATAGTAGACCCCCTGGGAAGTCCTCGTGTTGCACCCCTCTCGTTTTGTCTACTTACTCTTTCGAATTGAAAAAAAAAAATCGTCTCGAAGCAGGTGGATTTCGCGTTTCGCGCACCGGTGGTCGATTTTACTCGCAATCATACATGACTGGCATTTTTATTATGGAATTGTCATCTAAGCGCTTGCGTGTGCCAACGGCGGATTCTGACAGCTCGTTTCGCAAAAAAAAGCACTCTATTGAAGAGTATTTGCAAAATTTCGCACATAAAAATCGGTTGGGGTTTCGAAATTCGAAAAATCCGAGCCCCCGATCCACATATTCGATAATCGAGAAAAATCGAGTGTGTTATATATAAAAAAAAATTTTGTAGATGCCGGTGGGTGGTAAAAGGAACCGATCGCCGAGCCAACAACGGGTGCGATCATACCAGCACTAATGCACCGGATCCCATCAGAACTCCGAAGTCAAGCGTGCTTGGGCGAGAGTAACCCCCTGGGAAATCCTCGTGTTGCACCCCTCTCGTTTTGTCTACTTACTCTTTCGAATTGAAAAAAAAAAATCGTCTCGAAGCAGGTGGATTTCGCGTTTCGCGCACCGGTGGTCGATTTTACTCGCAATCATACATGACTGGCATTTTATTATGGAATTGTCATCTAAGCGCTTGCGTGTGCCAACGGCGGATTCTGACAGCTCGTTTCGCAAAAAAAGCACTCTATTGAAGAGTATTTGCAAAATTTCGCACATAAAAATCGGTTGGGGTTTCGAAATTCGAAAAATCCGAGCCCCCGATCCACATATTCGATAATCGAGAAAAATCGAGTGTGTTATATATAAAAAAAAATTTTGTAGATGCCGGTGGGTGGTAAAGGAACCGATCGCCGAGCCAACAACGGGTGCGATCATACCAGCACTAATGCACCGGATCCCATCAGAACTCCGAAGTAAGCGGTGGCGAAGTAGACTAGGATGGGTGACCCCCATGGGAATTCCTCGTGTTGCCCCCATCTCGTTTTGTCTACTTACTCTTTCGAATTGAAAAAAAAAAATCGTCTCGAAGCAGGTGGATTTCGCGTTTCGCGCACCGGTGGTCGATTTACTCGCAATCATACATGACTGGCATTTTTATTATGGAATTGTCATCTAAGCGCTTGCGTTGTGCCAACGGCGGATTCTGACAGCTCGTTCGCAAAAAAAGCACTCTATTGAAGAGTATTTGCAAAATTTCGCACATAAAAATCGGTTGGGGTTTCGAAATTCGAAAAAATCCGAGCCCCCGATCCACATATTCGATAATCGAGAAAAATCGAGTGTGTTATATATAAAAAAAATTTTGTAGATGCCGGTGGGTGGTAAAGGAAACCGATCGCCGAGCCAACAACGGGTGCGATCATACCAGCACTAATGCACCGGATCCCATCAGAACTCCGAAGTCAAGCTGTGCTTGGGCGAGAGTAGATAGGAGGTGACCCCTGGGAAGTCTCGTGTTGCACCCCTCTCGTTTTGTCTACTTACTCTTTCGAATTGAAAAAAAAAAAAATCGTCTCGAAGCAGGTGGATTTCGCGTTTCGCGCACCGGTGGTCGATTTTACTCGCAATCATACATGACTGGCATTTTTATTATGGAATTGTCATCTAAGCGCTTGCGTGTGCCAACGGCGGATTCTGACAGCTCGTTTCGCAAAAAAAGCACTCTATTGAAGAGTATTTGCAAAATTTCGCACATAAAAATCGGTTGGGGTTTCGAAATTCGAAAAATCCGAGCCCCCGATCCACATATTCGATAATCGAGAAAAATCGAGTGTGTTATATATAAAAAAAAATTTTGTAGATGCCGGTGGGTGGTAAAAGGAACCGATCGCCGAGCCAACAACGGGTGCGATCATACCAGCACTAATGCACCGGATCCCATCAGAACTCCGAAGTCAAGCGTGCTTGGGCGAGAGTAGACCCCATGGGAAGTCCTCGTGTTGCACCCCTCTCGTTTTGTCTACTTACTCTTTCGAATTGAAAAAAAAAAATCGTCTCGAAGCAGGTGGATTTCGCGTTTCGCGCACCGGTGGTCGATTTTACTCGCAATCATACATGACTGGCATTTTTATTATGGAATTGTCATCTAAGCGCTTGCGTGTGCCAACGGCGGATTCTGACAGCTCGTTTCGCAAAAAAAGCACTCTATTGAAGAGTATTTGCAAAATTTCGCACATAAAAATCGGTTGGGGTTTCGAAATTTGAAAAATCCGAGCCCCCGATCCACATATTCGATAATCGAGAAAAATCGAGTGTGTTATATATAAAAAAAAATTTTGTAGATGCCGGTGGGTGGTAAAAGGAACCGATCGCCGAGCCAACAACGGGTGCGATCATACCAGCACTAATGCACCGGATCCCATCAGAACTCCGAAGTCAAGCGTGCTTGGGCGAGAGTAGGATGGGTGACCCCCTGGGAAGTCCTCGTGTTGCACCCCTCTCGTTTTGTCTACTTACTCTTTCGAATTGAAAAAAAAAATCGTCTCGAAGCAGGTGGATTTCGCGTTTCGCGCACCGGTGGTCGATTTTACTCGCAATCATACATGACTGGCATTTTTATTATGGAATTGTCATCTAAGCGCTTGCGTGTGCCAACGGCGGATTCTGACAGCTCGTTTCGCAAAAAAAGCACTCTATTGAAGAGTATTTGCAAAATTTCGCACATAAAAATCGGTTGGGGTTTCGAAATTCGAAAAATCCGAGCCCCCGATCCACATATTCGATAATCGAGAAAAATCGAGTGTGTTATATATAAAAAAAAATTTTGTAGATGCCGGTGGGTGGTAAAAGGAACCGATCGCCGAGCCAACAACGGGTGCGATCATACCAGCACTAATGCACCGGATCCCATCAGAACTCCGAAGTTAAGCGTGCTTGGGCGAGAGTAGTACTAGGATGGGTGACCCCTGGGAAGTCCTCGTGTTGCACCCCTCTCGTTTTGTCTACTTACTCTTTCGAATTGAAAAAAAAAAATCGTCTCGAAGCAGGTGGATTTCGCGTTTCGCGCACCGGTGGTCGATTTTACTCGCAATCATACATGACTGGCATTTTTATTATGGAATTGTCATCTAAGCGCTTGCGTGTGCCAACGGCGGATTCTGACAGCTCGTTTCGCAAAAAAAGCACTCTATTGAAGAGTATTTGCAAAATTTCGCACATAAAAATCGGTTGGGGTTTCGAAATTCGAAAAATCCGAGCCCCCGATCCACATATTCGATAATCGAGAAAAATCGAGTGTGTTATATATAAAAAACAATTTTGTAGATGCCGGTGGGTGGTAAAAGGAACCGATCGCCGAGCCAACAACGGGTGCGATCATACCAGCACTAATGCACCGGATCCCATCAGAACTCCGAAGTCAAGCGTGCTTGGGCGAGAGTAGTACCCCTGGGAAGTACTCGTGTTGCACCCCTCTCGTTTTGTCTACTTACTCTTTCGAATTGAAAAAAAAAAATCGTCTCGAAGCAGGTGGATTTCGCGTTTCGCGCACCGGTGGTCGATTTTACTCGCAATCATACATGACTGGCATTTTTATTATGGAATTGTCATCTAAGCGCTTGCGTGTGCCAACGGCGGATTCTGACAGCTCGTTTCGCAAAAAAGCACTCTATTGAAGAGTATTTGCAAAATTTCGCACATAAAATCGGTTGGGGTTTCGAAATTCGAAAAATCCGAGCCCCCGATCCACATATTCGATAATCGAGAAAAATCGAGTGTGTTATATATAAAAAAAAATTTTGTAGATGCCGGTGGGTGGTAAAAGGAACCGATCGCCGAGCCAACAACGGGTGCGATCATACCAGCACTAATGCACCGGATCCCATCAGAACTCCGAAGTCAAGCGTGCTTGGGCGAGAGTAGACCCCATGGGAATTTCTCGTGTTGCACCCCACTCGTTTTGTCTACTTACTCTTTCGAATTGAAAAAAAAAAATCGTCTCGAAGCAGGTGGATTTCGCGTTTCGCGCACCGGTGGTCGATTTTACTCGCAATCATACATGACTGGCATTTTTATTATGGAATTGTCATCTAAGCGCTTGCGTGTGCCAACGGCGGATTCTGACAGCTCGTTTCGCAAAAAAAGCACTCTATTGAAGAGTATTTGCAAAATTTCGCACATAAAAATCGGTTGGGGTTTCGAAATTCGAAAAATCCGAGCCCCCGATCCACATATTCGATAATCGAGAAAAATCGAGTGTGTTATATATAAAAACAATTTTGTAGATGCCGGTGGGTGGTAAAAGGAACCGATCGCCGAGCCAACAACGGGTGCGATCATACCAGCACTAATGCACCGGATCCCATCAGAACTCCGAAGTCAAGCGTGCTTGGGCGAGAGTAGGATGGACCCCATGGGAAGTCCTCGTGTTCGCACCCCTCTCGTTTTGTCTACTTACTCTTTCGAATTGAAAAAAAAAAATCGTCTCGAAGCAGGTGGATTTCGCGTTTCGCGCACCGGTGGTCGATTTTACTCGCAATCATACATGACTGGCATTTTTATTATGGAATTGTCATCTAAGCGCTTGCGTGTGCCAACGGCGGATTCTGACAGCTCGTTTCGCAAAAAAAGCACTCTATTGAAGAGTATTTGCAAAATTTCGCACATAAAAATCGGTTGGGGTTTCGAAATTCGAAAAATCCGAGCCCCCGATCCACATATTCGATAATCGAGAAAAATCGAGTGTGTTATATATAAAAAAAATTTTGTAGATGCCGGTGGGTGGTAAAAGGAACCGATCGCCGAGCCAACAACGGGTGCGATCATACCAGCACTAATGCACCGGATCCCATCAGAACTCCGAAGTCAAGCGTGCTTGGGCGAGAGTAGTACTAGGATGGGTGACCCCCTGGGAAGTCCTCGTGTTGCACCCCTCTCGTTTTGTCTACTTACTCTTTCGAATTGAAAAAAAAAAATCGTCTCGAAGCAGGTGGATTTCGCGTTTCGCGCACCGGTGGTCGATTTTACTCGCAATCATACATGACTGGCATTTTTATTATGGAATTGTCATCTAAGCGCTTGCGTGTGCCAACGGCGGATTCTGACAGCTCGTTTCGCAAAAAAAGCACTCTATTGAAGAGTATTTGCAAAATTTCGCACATAAAAATCGGTTGGGGTTTCGAAATTCGAAAAATCCGAGCCCCCGATCCACATATTCGATAATCGAGAAAAATCGAGTGTGTTATATATAAAAAAAAAATTTTGTAGATGCCGATGGGTGGTAAAAGGAACCGATCGCCGAGCCAACAACGGGTGCGATCATACCAGCACTAATGCACCGGATCCCATCAGAACTCCGAAGTCAAGCGTGCTTGGGCGAGAGTAGACCCCATGGGAATTTCTCGTGTTGCACCCCACTCGTTTTGTCTACTTACTCTTTCGAATTGAAAAAAAAAAATCGTCTCGAAGCAGGTGGATTTCGCGTTTCGCGCACCGGTGGTCGATTTTACTCGCAATCATACATGACTGGCATTTTTATTATGGAATTGTCATCTAAGCGCTTGCGTGTGCCAACGGCGGATTCTGACAGCTCGTTTCGCAAAAAAAGCACTCTATTGAAGAGTATTTGCAAAATTTCGCACATAAAAATCGGTTGGGGTTTCGAAATTTGAAAAATCCGAGCACCCGATCCACATATTCGATAATCGAGAAAAATCGAGTGTGTTATATATAAAAAAAATTTTGTAGATGCCGGTGGGTGGTAAAAGGAACCGATCGCCGAGCCAACAACGGGTGCGATCATACCAGCACTAATGCACCGGATCCCATCAGAACTCCGAAGTCAAGCGTGCTTGGGCGAGAGTAGTACTAGGATGGGTGACCCCCTGGGAAGTCCTCGTGTTGCACCCCTCTCGTTTTGTCTACTTACTCTTTCGAATTGAAAAAAAAAAATCGTCTCGAAGCAGGTGGATTTCGCGTTTCGCGCACCGGTGGTCGATTTTACTCGCAATCATACATGACTGGCATTTTTATTATGGAATTGTCATCTAAGCGCTTGCGTGTGCCAACGGCGGATTCTGACAGCTCGTTTCGCAAAAAAAGCACTCTATTGAAGAGTATTTGCAAAATTTCGCACATAAAAATCGGTTGGGGTTTCGAAATTCGAAAAATCCGAGCCCCCCGATCCACATATTCGATAATCGAGAAAAATCGAGTGTGTTATATATAAAAAACAATTTTGTAGATGCCGGTGGGTGGTAAAAGGAACCGATCGCCGAGCCAACAACGGGTGCGATCATACCAGCACTAATGCACCGGATCCCATCAGAACTCCGAAGTCAAGCGTGCTTGGGCGAGAGTAGACCCATGGGAAGTCCTCGTGTTGCACCCCTCTCGTTTTGTCTACTTACTCTTTCGAATTGAAAAAAAAAAATCGTCTCGAAGCAGGTGGATTTCGCGTTTCGCGCACCGGTGGTCGATTTTACTCGCAATCATACATGACTGGCATTTTTATTATGGAATTGTCATCTAAGCGCTTGCGTGTGCCAACGGCGGATTCTGACAGCTCGTTTCGCAAAAAAAAGCACTCTATTGAAGAGTATTTGCAAAATTTCGCACATAAAAATCGGTTGGGGTTTCGAAATTTGCAAAAATCCGAGCCCCCGATCCACATATTCGATAATCGAGAAAATCGAGTGTGTTATATATAAAAAACAATTTTGTAGATGCCGGTGGGTGGTAAAAGGAACCGATCGCCGAGCCAACAACGGGTGCGATCACACCCGCACTAATGCACCGGATCCCATCAGAACTCCGAAGATAAGCGTGCTTGGGCGAGAGTAGAACTAGGATGGGTGACCCCCTGGGAAGTCCTCGTGTTGCACCCCTCTCGTTTTGTCTACTTACTCTTTCGAATTGAAAAAAAAAAATCGTCTCGAAGCAGGTGGATTTCGCGTTTCGCGCACCGGTGGTCGATTTTACTCGCAATCATACATGACTGGCATTTTTATTATGGAATTGTCATCTAAGCGCTTGCGTGTGCCAACGGCGGATTCTGACAGCTCGTTTCGCAAAAAAGCACTCTATTGAAGAGTATTTGCAAAATTTCGCACATAAAAATCGGTTGGGGTTTCGAAATTTGAAAAATCCGAGCCCCCGATCCACATATTCGATAATCGAGAAAAATCGAGTGTGTTATATATAAAAAACAATTTTGTAGATGCCGGTGGGTGGTAAAAGGAACCGATCGCCGAGCCAACAACGGGTGCGATCACACCAGCACTAATGCACCGGATCCCATCAGAACTCCGAAGATAAGCGTGCTTGGGCGAGAGTAGAACTATGATGGGTGACCCCCTGGGAAGTCCTCGTGTTGCACCCCTCTCGTTTTGTCTACTTACTCTTTCGAATTGAAAAAAAAAAATCGTCTCGAAGCAGGTGGATTTCGCGTTTCGCGCACCGGTGGTCGATTTTACTCGCAATCATACATGACTGGCATTTTTATTATGGAATTGTCATCTAAGCGCTTGCGTGTGCCAACGGCGGATTCTGACAGCTCGTTTCGCAAAAAAAGCACTCTATTGAAGAGTATTTGCAAAATTTCGCACATAAAAATCGGTTGGGGTTTCGAAATTCGAAAAATCCGAGCGCCCCGATCCACATATTCGATAATCGAGAAAAATCGAGTGTGTTATATATAAAAAAAAATTTTGTAGATGCCGGTGGGTGGTAAAAGGAACCGATCGCCGAGCCAACAACGGGTGCGATCATACCAGCACTAATGCACCGGATCCCATCAGAACTCCGAAGTCAAGCGTGCTTGGGCGAGAGTAGTACTAGGATGGGTGACCCCCTGGGAAGTCCTCGTGTTGCACCCCTCTCGTTTTGTCTACTTACTCTTTCGAATTGAAAAAAAAAATTCGTCTCGAAGCAGGTGGATTTCGCGTTTTGCGCACCGGGGGTCGATTTTACTCGCAATCATACATGACTGGCATTTTTATTATGGAATTGTCATCTAAGCGCTTGCGTGTGCCAACGGCGGATTCTGACAGCTCGTTTCGCAAAAAAAGCACTCTATTGAAGAGTATTTGCAAAATTTCGCACATAAAAATCGGTTGGGGTTTCGAAATTCGAAAAATCCGAGCCCCCGATCCACATATTCGATAATCGAGAAAAATCGAGTGTGTTATATATAAAAAAAAATTTTGTAGATGCCGGTGGGTGGTAAAAGGAACCGATCGCCGAGCCAACAACCGGTGCGATCATACCAGCACTAATGCACCGGATCCCATCAGAACTCCGAAGCTAAGCGTGCTTGGGCGAGAGTAGTACGAGGATGGGTGACCCCCTGGGATGTCCTCGTGTTGCACCCCTCTCGTTTTGTCTACTTACTCTTTCGAATTGAAAAAAAAAAATTCCTTCCGAAGCAGGTGGATTTCGCGTTTCACGCACAGGCGGTCGATTTTACTCGCAATCATTCATGACTGGCATTTTTATTATGGAATTGTCATCTAAGCGCTTGCGTGTGCCAACGGCGGATTCTGACAGCTCGTTTCGCAAAAAAAGCACTCTATTGAAGAGTATTTGCAAAATTTCGTACATAAAAATCGGTTAGGGTTTCGAAATTCAAAGAACCGAAGAATCCGAGCCCCCGATCCAAATATTCGATAATCGAGAAAAATCGAGTGTGTTATATATATATATATATATAAAATTTTGTAGATGCCGTTGGGTGGTAAAAGGAACAGATTGCCGAGCCAACAACGGGTGCGATCATACCAGCACTAATGCACAGGATCCCATTCGAATTCCGAGGGGAAGCGTGTTTGGTCGAGAGTAGTACTAGGATGGGTAACCCCCTGGGGAGTCCTCGTGTTGCACCCCTCTCGTTTTGTCTACTTAATCTTTCGAATTGAAAAAAAAAATTCGTCTCGAAGAAGGTGGATTTCGCGTTTCGCGCACCGGTGGTCGATTTTACTCGCAATCATACATGATTGGCGCATTTTTATTATGGAATTGTCATCTAAGCGCTTGCGTGTGCCAACGGCGGATTCTTACAGCTCGTTTCGCAAAAAAAGCACTCTATTGAAGAGTATTTGCAAAATTTCGTACATAAAAATCTGTTGGGGTTTCGAAATTCGAAGAATCCGAGCCCCCGATCCACATATTCGATAATCGAGAAAAATCGAGTGTGTTATATAAATAAAAAAATTTTTGTAGATGCCGATGGGTGGTAAAAGGAACAGATCGCCGAGCCAACAACGGGTGCGGTCATACCAGCACTAATGCACCTGATCCTTTCAGAACTCCGAAGTCAAGCGTGCTTGGGCGAGAGTAGTACTAGGATGGGTGACCCCTTGGGAAGTCCTCGTGTTGCACCCCTCTCGTTTTGTCTACTTACTCTTTCGAATTGAAAAAAAAAAATTCGTCTCGAAGCAGGTGGATTTCGCGTTTCGCGCACCGCTGGTCGATTTTACTCTCAATCATACATGACTGGAATTTTTATTATGGAATTGTCATCTAAGCGCTTGCGTGTGCCAACGGCAGATTCTGACAGCTCGTTTCGCAAAAAAAGCACTCTATTGAAGAGTATTTGCAAAATTTCGTACATAAAAATCGGTTAGGGTTTCGAAATTCAAAGAACCGAAGAATCTGAGCCTCCGATCCACATATTCGATAATCGAGAAAAATCGAGCGTGTTATATATATAAAAAAAAATTTTGTAGATGCCGGTGGGTGGTAAAAGGAACAGATCGCCGAACCAACAACGGGTTCAATCATACCCGCACTAATGCACCGGATCCAATCTGAACTGCAAAGTTAACCGTGCTTCGATGAGAGTAGTACTAGGATGGGAGACCACCTGGGAAGTCCTCGTGTTGTCTATTTACTCTTCTGAATTGAAAAAAAATTTCCCCTCACAGCAGGTGGATTTCACTTTTCACGCACCTTGTGTCGATTTTACATGCAATCATACATGACTTGCGCATTTTTATTATGGAAACATATTTTATTTGAAACTAGGCATTTGCTTGTGCCAACGGCGGATTCTGACAGTTCGTCTCACAAAAAAAGCACTCTATTGAAGAGTATTTGCAAAATTTCGTACATAAAAATCGGTTGGGGTTTTGAAATTCAAAAAACCGAAAAATCGAGCCCCGATCCACATATTCGATAATCGAGAAAATCGAGTATGATATATATAAATTTTTGTAGAGATCGGTGGGTGGTAAAAGGAACAGATTGTCGAGCCAACAACGGGTGCGATCATACCAGCACTAATGCACTGGATCCAATCAGAACTCCGAAGGCAAGCGTGCCTAGCGAGAGTAGTACTAGGATGGGTGACCCCCTGGGAAGTCATTGTGTTGCACCCATTCTCGTTTTGTGTATTTACACTTTTGAATTGAAAAAAAAATTTAGCCTCGAAGTAGGTAAATTTCGCGTTTCGCGCACCGTCGGTCGATTTTACTGGCAATCATACGTGACTAGGGCATTTTTATTGTGGAAACATATTTTAATTGTCATCAAAGCGCTTGCGTGTACCAACGGCGGATTCTGACAGTTCGTTTCGCAAAAAAAGCACTCTATTGAAGAGTATTTGCAAAAATTCGTACATAAAAATCGGTTGGGGTTTCAAAATTCAAAGAACCGAAGAATCCGAGCTCCGATCCACATATTATATAATTGAGAAAATCTGGTGTGATATATATAAATTTTTGTAGATGCCGGTGGGTGGTAAAAGGAACAAATTGCCGAGCCAACAATGGGTGCAATCATACCACCACTGATGCAACGGATCCCATCAGAACATCAAAGTGAAGCATGTTTGGGCGAGATTAGTACTAGGATGGGTGACCCCTGGGAAGTCCTGGTGTTGCACCCATCCTTGTTTCGTCTATTTACTCTTTGGAATTGAAAAAAAATTTCCTTTTGAAACAGGTGGATTTCGAGTTTCGCGCACTGTTGGTCGATTTTACTCGCAATCATATATGACTGGCGCATTTTTATTATGGAAACATATTTTAATTGTCATCTAAGCACTTGCGTGTGCCAACGACGGATTCTGACAGCTCGTTTCGCAAAAAAAGCACTCTATTGAAGAGTATTTGCAAAATTTCGTACATAAAAATCGGTTGGGGTTTCGAAATTCAAAGAATCGAAGAATCCGAGCCCCCGATCCACATATTCGATAATCGAGAAAAATCGGATTTGATATATATATAGATTTTTGTAAATGCCGGTGGGTGATAAAAATTTTGAACTAAAATGGTGGAGCCCACCAGTACATGTACTTGTAGGAATTTCTTTCTTTTGTTTTTTTTTCATCATTTTTAAATTCGAGTCGAGTTCGAGTCCAAAATTAGTTAGTTCATGGCTCGTCGAGCTGCTCGCGAGCCAAATAAATAAATATTTTTTATATTTTTTAAGATTTTTTTTCAATTTTTTAATTATTTTTTATAAAAAAATCATTTAAATTTGAACTTTACCTCCGCTCGAAAATTCTCGAGTCGAGCTCGATCGAGTTCGAGCCAGTAAGCTCGACCTCGACTCAGGTCGTTTGCACCCCTAAATATAAGCATTGAAACTTACATTTTCTAGCTGTTCAACGAGGACCTGAAGCCCGGTACGTCTGAGCGGAACTTTGGATTATTCCGGACTGATTTCTCCGCCGTCTATGATGTGGGAATTCTCCGCAGCGGTCAGGTAGTTTTCGAAAATTTGAATTCTTTGAACGGGCAATTTCGTGATTTTGTTAACTGGTTTTGGCTGTTTCGAATACATCTCGCTGTCCATGGCTATCCTTCGTAGCAGACAGCTTTTCCTGAAGACATTCCCATGTTTTATATTCTTTCAAATGACCAATATGCCCCTATTAACATTTTTTCAAATTTGAACAATTTCTGTATTTTTTATGTTTTATTTACATAATAAATACTCTACACTTTCTCCTCAATAAATGCCTTCCACATTATTTTTTATGAGGAAATGCTTTTGCTTATTGTGTACTTCGTAAAATAGACATCTTTAGGTGAAGTTCAGGGCAGAATCGTCTTTTCATGGAAATACCCTCCCGCCTTTCTTGGTTTCTGGGCCTCCCATTCGAGTGTCCCACATACGCTACCGCTGGAGTCAATCAGGACCGTCTCTGTAGCCTTTTTGTATGTATAATTGATTAATATCCGTCCATTTTCTTTGTGCAGAGTATGGGACCCACTGCTCCAGCACCGACGGCTGGTGATGAGAAGAAGAAATGTTGTGTACCGAGAGTGGATGCGAGCGAAGCAGCGATGCAGTCCAACATAGACTATGTTTGTGGGTCTGGAGTGGACTGTAAGCCCATTCAGGATGACGGGCCTTGTTTTGAGCCCAATAATGTCTGGTCACATGCATCATTCGCTATGAACGCTTACTACCAATGCAATGGCCGCAATGATTATAATTGCGACTTTGTGGGCACCGGCTACATCACCACCGTTGATCCCAGTAAGTCAATTAAATTATTGGTTTTTGGCTAAAGAGTTTTCAAATTTTCCTTTTGAAGGAAAAGTAGTAATTTCATTAAAAGAATAAATAACTAACTGAAGTAGCTGAGAGTATATTATCCATAAAATCATTTTACCCCTCTTGTCCAAAAGGAGAAGAAAGACTCACTTTAGTTAAACAAACGTCCGAGATTGTTGCCTATTTGTTCTTACGAGAATTTAACAACAGAAAAATAAGCAAATCAAGTTTCTAAACACATCCAAAGTATGACACAGGATGAAAGGTCTTCCTTAGATGATAGCATAACATTAGAGCAGTTTCCTTCAAAATGGACATGAGACATGATGTGAGGCAGCCAAACGCACAGCATGGAGCAAGGCAAAAGCCTCCACATATTCAATTTTGATATGGAGAAAAGTTGATTTACGAAAACTGGATCCTAGTTAGTGGAGGATAATTGCATATTAATGAAATAGCGGTGTTTTTGTTCTTTAATTGTGAACTAAGTTTGATTGTAATGGATTGAAGTTCTTGAAGGCAAATTAAGTAAATAATTGATTGTGAAATGTGGATGATGACAGGTTATAAAGAATGTACGTATGTGTCCTAGGACAGGGGGAAGAAGTCAGTGCCTCTTTAGATTCTGCTGCAGATGCGGTTGTTGCTTACTACTGATTGATTCCAGGGTATGAACTGCTTAGATATCTTGTATGGTGGATATTTTTGGCGTATTAAAGAAAGTAGGAAATAGTGTTGTCGTACTTCATTTGGAATGACAATTGAGTATGTCGATGAGAAGAAAAAATTGCTAATATTAAGCTAAAACAACCTTCATTTATACATTGGCTATTCATATGTAATGAGAGGGAATGAGGGATTACAGAAGCCAAAATTGGCTGGACACCTACATTCAATGTTGAAATCAATCAATTTGGTAAACTTGCAATAGTGACATATCTAATGGCCATTTATTATCAACCAGGAATGAGGTAGTTATTAACTAATTAAATAGCATGATTTTATTAATCAATAATATTAATGGTTTATATGGTAAAAATAAAAAATAATAAAGGAAATTTGAATAAAATAGTGGTAAGGTTTAAAGTTTTAAAGAAAAATCACTTAAATAACGAATGTTACCCATTTTAAGCTAAATGTTATTGATTACTCTCTCGTTTTTAAAATATTAGTCAATTTTTATGTTTTCAAATATAAATTATTTTACAATTTTTTAAATATATTTTATTACTTTTATTGATAGAAAAATAACAATTGGATAGAGAAGATTAATAAATAAAATTCTAAGAAAATAAATAAATAAAAAATTTAAGCATTTTAGAGAAAACATTATTGGTTTATGTAATTGCTAGTCAAATTACTTATATGAATTATTGATTTAATGAATTAGTCAAAGAGACTAAAATTACATCATAAACTAAGATCACATAAAAAAGGAAATCCTGATGATACCACTTTAAAGGGTATTGAGGATAATATATGGGTGAATTGTCGATTCTCTTCCAAAAATTTAAATCGAAATTAGATTTTTAATGGTTCATGAACTTATGTTTCACGGTTTTTGCAAGGTTTTGTTCCTATCAATTTTGATAAGATTATAGTTTTAGACGGTTATGATTAATGTTTTAATACATATTCGATTTTAATTTTGAAAAAAAAATTAAAATTTTAGTATAATTTTTTAAAATTTTAAAAATAAAAGTTATTAAAATGAGTTAATTTTTGTTTTAAAAAATTAAGCTATTATTCATGAGTATCGATTCATCAAAGCCTTTGTAGTTTTTTTACGATATTACATGTGAACACCTTTTCATTTCAATAGATTATACATGAACTTCTGGCTTTAATGCTACCAGGAGTCCCCTCAATGCCATATATGTTCTCATCGGTCATAACCTTTTTGTTTATAACAAGAAAAGATAACTCATCAATTTGAATTTATATATACCATAAGTAAAACTATATTTCAAATAAAAATCAGATATATTTCTTATAATATTATTAATTATTTTTGAAACATAATGTTTTATCATAATTTCATCACAAACAGAATCATAATATATAAGTAAGTATTTTTGTAAATCTTCTATTTTAATTCGATGATAAAAAATAATTACAATTAGATTTATTACAATAATTTCCTCCGTTCTTTTTATAAAAATGATGAAAAGTAACATGTGTATTAAACAACAAACAATAGTTGTTTAAAATTTATAACAATAATTTATAAAATATTTCAAAAGTTTGAAATTTAAAAAGATAAAAATTAATTAATTTTATTTTACATAATTATGGTAAATTTGTTATAAGATTGATGTGTAAAAAATAAACATGACATATCAAATAAAATTATATTTAATTTTTTTAAGGTTTAAACTGTTGATTTACGATTTATCAAAATAAAAAATATAAATCGAAATCAAAACCACCTATTCATGAATCAGAATGATTCAGTTCCAATTCAATTCGTCAATTCAGTTCAATCTTAGGTTACTATTGTCTCCAGGTGATATTGATACCTCAATATTAATTTTAATTTATTAAATTATTTATTTATTTATTTATTTTTGTTCCACGAACTTAATCATCCATATTCCTATCAAGTCAACACTAATAAATGTTTGACCAAAATATCTCCCAATTTTCAAAGGCATTTTCATAATTTACTGTTTCCCATCTCTTAATTTTTTAAAATTATTATAAATGACATTTTTGTCATTTTCCAAAAAATCCATTTTTTAAAATATTTTCCTCCCTTCTCCTGTCAGTCTCTGTCTATCTGTCTCTCTCTCTCTCTCTCGGTAAAACTATCCCTCAGCTTACCTCCTCTATTCACCCGACAAGTCACCTACTTTCCGACATAGTCAACTTATGTTTTGGTTTCGAAGGCTCCTAAAATGCCAATGTATCTACTTCTCTTTCCCTTATTTTCTAACAGAAAAACTAATGACTTAAAACTTTTTTTTCCCAGTGTAAACTGTTTTTTTCCCTAATTAAAAGTTAAATTCTTTTTTTATATATAGATAAAATTTAAATTCATGTTTGGAGGTTTTTGAAGAAAAATTAGGTGGGGGGGGGGGGGAGGTTAAGGAAAGAAAGTATTTCTCGTTTACTTTCTAACACTAACTTTCTAATTTTCTTGAAATGGCTAAAATACATGCCCACATTTTGGACGAAGAAATTCTTTGTCCCAATGGAGAAAGAAAAAAATTGTTAAAATTATTTGGCAGGTGTTGTAGCACTAGCCGCTTTGATAGACATGTAAAAGCAAGCGAATAAAGGAAATGTCAAAAAGAAGAGCAATAAGGGTTTTACTCAATCTAAGCAGCGCGATAACCTGAAGTCATTACAAATTTAATGATGCTGTGGCTTCTCATGTAATTCTTATAGCGATGGCTGACTGGTCTCCTCAATAATATGATTCCACTTTTCTTCACAAAGTAATTAATGAAGCTTCTAAAACCAATCAAATTCTAAATTCGATTATCTATTTGGTAAATATGTTTAAAATTTGAACATATGGCTAAATATATATAATTGTGTTTTCATAATAAATTTTTGCTTTATCTATGTGCTTTATCTATTAAATATGAGTACAATTTAAATGAATTTTAACATTAGTCTAGAATTGAATATTCACATTTTTATTTTAAAATGTCTATAATTGAATGCTTATTTTTTTGAAGTAAACATTTTTTCATTTAAAATTCTAGTAAAAATCTCCTTAATTTATAGATTTACACATAAATTACTTATGATCTCACTATTGACTAAATTAATGAATAACTTTTAAAAGTTAAAAAGAATAAATCAGAACTTGTAAGAGAATTCAGACGAAATCGCAAGGGGTATGCTGACCTGAAACAGGATCTATTACCTAAAAGGCTAAAAGTAAGAAATTACAAAGTATTATCCATAATAAGGCATTGATGTATAAGAAAAGTTATTATTCGATAACCATAATATCAGACGAGAATAAACTATACAAAATATTGTGTGTCCATATCATTAGAGAAGTAAATTAAATAAGACATCTAAATATTGATTTCCAGAATTTCCCTACATACAGAGCCTTCAATCCCCATCTCTTTTCTTATTCCCACCATTTTCAGCAGTAGCACGGGCAGTTAATGTACTCCACTTTTTAGCATTTTGTACAGTAAATTTGGGATTTGCTGCACGAGCTGCCTCAAGAGCCAAGGTGAAACCTCTCAGCTTTGCAGTACTGTCTTTATGCTCCTCACTTAATATTTTCGACTTCTTCGCTGATCTGTAATTGCTCGCATAATTATCGGGTTCAGATTTGCCTTCATCCTGGACTTTATTATGCATTGCATGAATCTCTTCATGTTTGTTCATGTAATGCATCAGGGAAAACATACAACGCTCCAGAGCCCTTTCGCCATATTCATGCAATTGTGCAATACGTGTTTTCAAGGATTCGATTTCTTTGTTAACATTTCCCAGCAAGTCGGCATATTCTTTCTCAAAAAGAATTAATTCTTTGATGGGCTTTTTGGAATCTTCTAGTTGCTTCTCCAAGTTGCATAGCTCTCGAGCAAACGAACTAAAAAAAATTTATCAATTTTTTTTTTGCCTGCCCTATAGTATTTACATAAGAAAAGAGTATGTGAGATTTATAAAATGTAGTACCTGAGCGGCAGCCCTAGTAAGAGAATCCGCCAGCTGAATTGTGGAGCATTTTTTGGTGAACTCCAGATCTTGAAGGGTAGGATCAAGAGAGAATTTATCCACCACTAGAGACTTGGTGGAATTATTAGCAGCAGGATAGTCATTCAATTCCTCTAGTAAAGAGGGTTGTTTCCTTTTATTACCCAAAGCGTTGTTCTTGGAAGAAATTTCAAATGTAGCAGAATTGTTTTGGGGTTGTTGAGTGGTTTTCGCTGATCCAATGAACAAACTTCTTGATGTATCACCCCACACCTTAGGACTCCGAGAATTTGGCTCTTGAGGAGCGTTGGCTTTCCCCTTGTTATGCATTTCTTAAAAGACATGAGGGAAAATAAATTATATATCTGTGACATAATAATTCATCAAGAAAATATTAAGATTTACACCAATTAGTCATTTATCGTATCCATTCCAACACCAAAGGAAAAAAGAAAAAGAAAATAAAAGTGATTCAACTAACAACTAAAATTAAACTTAAATGAGAAGTTTAACAAATTTTTCATTCTTGATTTCGAGGCAAATATCTAAATAATTTCAGGATTTTATTTAGAGAAAGTGTTGAAAAACCCCCCCCCTCCAAAAAAAAAAAAAAAAAAAAGGCTTGAGAAGTTCATCAAGTTCTAATATATACACAAGCAAAAGTAAAACGTACCTATGATGAAAATAAATGAAATACATAGGAGGGAGAAATGCTCTTTTGTTTGTGCAGAGTCTTCTTCTTTGGTTTGCATATGAGGAGGAGTAGGACATCCTATTTCTACTTTATGACGAGTGAAGAAATGCTCTTTATGGGAAATGTAATAAAAAATAATAAGAAGAAAAACGATTCCAGATTTTTTCCCAGATAAATTACTAAATTTGCAGCTCGAAATTTTTTTCCGAATTCGATTTACAGCCTAATGCTTTTCCGTGTTGGCATATCCTCCATCTTTTATTCCATATATTCCTCTTCTTTTCTTTAATTGTCAAAATACAATTGAAGATATCCCACTTTTGTACTAGAGAGAATCCTGAGGGCCTTATGTGAACAATTCTTTGCAGTATATTTTACAAAATTTGCAGTAGTTTACATGCATTGTATTTCTAATTTCATCCTATTTATTGAATTCATATACAGCGAATTCCTATTTAGTTTAAAAATCTATAAAATGATATTTTTGTCTGATTCTAACTTGGATCAGTTTAAAAAATTAGTAATTTTAATAAATTAATAAAATAAACACTTATATAAATATGTAGTCCCATTAGGCCTCAATATCATAAATTAATAATTTCTAAAATTACAAACATAACTAGGACAATTTAATAAAATATGATTCTATTGTTGGTTGTTTTTTCATGAAATTTAAATCTAAATGAATTTCATCTCTAACTTTTATCATTGCATCCAAAAGCTTCGGTGTTATGTTATCAAACTGTAACAAAAAATTATGAAGAGTTGTTGTGCCTATAAGAGCTTTCTTTTGTCATGATTGATTTTCAAAAAACTTTTTAGATTGGAAATCAGTATTGGGTATGATTTTAAGAATTTTTCTATATTGTTTATATAGGGCAAGACTTGTTTGAGTTTAGGGAGTTGTCAAAGGATTTTAGACAATTTGTACCTTCAGAGAAATATAAAAAAAAAAAAGGTAATTTGTATCTTCAAACAATTACCAATTTTTTTTAGTAATTAATTTATATTTTCCTTATAAAAAATCTTAAATATTTTAGGTAAATAATCTATACATATGTTAACGAATTAAATATAAAAAATATATTCATTGAATCGAGAAAATCTAGCACTCTCTAAATTAATAAATTATTAATTATTGATTAATTAATACCATTCTAAATTAATAAAATTTCAAGTCCTAACATTATTAATTTATAGAAGTTTCATTGTATTCCTTTTATTCATTTACATCCTACTGTACTTCATAGTGAATGCCATTTATAGAGTTATGTAGATTATTGTATGGTCCATTTTACTTGCCCCATTTTTTAGTAGTGAACTTTAGGTTATCCAGCATTGTAATTTTGCAATCAAGGTTATATGCCCAATTATATTCGATGGTTACATTATACTCTAACCCTTTGTTTGTGTTGCTTTTGAAAATTTTCTTGTATATAATTATCTCAATATTGCAACCCTCGTCCGTGGCATTAGATCAAATAAAGTCAATTTTTTTTAGTGGGAACAAAATATTTTACAACATATTTCTTGCCTAATTCACTTTTTATTTAAATTTGAATGCATGTTCGAGAACTCAAAAGCATCACCGTATAGCATTAATTTCTAGGAAACTTGATTACTGAATGTATAAAATAAATCTTTCATTTGTTCCCTATTGATTTTGTACTAAATCCTTTTAAATGATTTAATTCTATTTTAAAATGTGTCCCAACATGGAATTTAATGAAATTTTTAAGATTTGTGAATTTTCATAGATTTTATGGATTTTAATAGAATTTCAAAGAATATATTAGATTCAATAGAATTACATGTAATTTTATGCCATAGATTTTGGTAGAATTCGGAGAAGTTTTATTTGAGTTTTTGTAATAAAATGGATAAAACACAATTTGCACATTAAAAAATATAATATATCGACGGATCAATATATGTGTAGAATCAACTCTCAATTATTTATTAATTCTTGAATGATCTTCTATTCCCTTTGAATTTTATATATTTTTTTGTATGCTTTGACAGAATATATATATATATATATATATGTGTGTGTGTGTGTATGTGTATGTGTGTAAATGTATATATATATATATATATATATATATATATGTATTTATTTCTTATTTGTAATTTTTTTATCTTTTTATTAGAATAGAGATGAATTTCATGAAATTCCGAGGGGGTTATGGGTTGAATTTGTTGAAGAATATTTTCTTTGCATTTTTATGCCATCAAAATTCCTAAAATTCCATTCATAATAGAATTCATTAAAATCTATTAAATTTTTAGGACATTGGAATGTTAAGAAATTAATTAAAATTCATATTGAGAATTTTGGATTTTAATAGATTTTATAAAATTCTAAATTAGGAAAATATAGAATGTCGTGAAGTTTTAAATTCTTTCAAATTTTATATTAGGGACACGAGTTAAAAATTTTATAATGCATCTTCTAGCGCTAGTCTTCTTAGACACTATAGAAATAAATGTTTATCTAATTTACTCCCCCCCCACAAAAAAAAAAGAATGTTTATCTTATTTGCAATTGATTTATTGTTGATTTGTACTAAATCCTTTTAAAAATTCTAATTTAAATTTATTTTAAAATTATATTATGTTGCAGTTCTTGACAAATAAAAGGGAAATGTTCTTCAAAAAGGAGGTGGAGGTTTTATTGACAGATCTTGTTAGAGATGTTTTAGGTCAATAATGTGAAAGATTGGTTATTTCATATAAAATTATGGAAGACGATCTGTTTGTAAATCTTGTAAGATACGATCTCTTAAAATCGAAATTGTCAATTTCCTATAAATTATGGAGTCAATTAACAACCGTGATGGATCAAGGCTTCTAGCTTACATTGCCAATTCCTTCAGAGATATTTTCCTCTTTTTTTTTTTCCCTTTCCCAACAGTATAAATAGTCGGTCTCTCATGTGTTTTTATTATAAAAAGAACAAGGTACTATTCTAGAAGGCAAACAATGGCCATGTTGAGGAAAACATCTATTCTTCTTGTCCTCTCGATGGTTCTTCTCATTGGTAATTGCAATTATTTACTTTTTTTATTATTATTTTAAAACATAATTATTTGCTTTCATAAAATATATGGCTTTTGTTTGTCTTTTACGCTTTTGTTTCAATACAACTCCAAATTATTTTAATTGCTTTACATTATTATGATATCAAAATGTCGTGGTAGAATCAAGTATCCAACTTGTCATTCAGAATTATATTTTTGAATATATATATATATATATATATATATTTTCACTGAAGATCTATGACATTCTTCTTCTCCAATATTTTTCTAATAATTTGTGAAGAAATATTCTTGTAAACCCATAAAGTAATTAAAAACTTACATATATAGGAAATTAAAGTCACAGTTCGAGGATTATAATTAATTACTTTTGCTTTTTAGAATTGCTTCATGTATTGAATCTTTGACATGCATGGATGATCTTAGGCTGCAACGAAGTACAAGCAGGAAAATGCTGCAGGAATCATCCTTCACTCGGGAAATGCGTGCATGGTAAAGACGATAATCCTGACACCGATGGAAAATGCTGGAAGTTTTGCATAAGTGATTGTGAGAAAGGAGGGGTTTGCAAAGGTCATGTCTGCCATTGCTATTGCTGATATTTTAATGTCGTTAATATGCCATGTACTGATGACTATTGGAAGATTTTCAAATAAAAAATAATTTATTTCCCATATGTTGTTGTTCAATTGTTTAGCTGCAATTTTACACAAGCTTTGTGTGAATCTGAGCCAAGAATGTGTAATAATTAAAACCTCTACTGCTCTAATATTATGAGAAGAATAATGCTATCTTTTTCATGATGTATCAAAATATATATATATACAAACTATACAATTGAGTAATTGTTTTCCTAAGGAACAACCTAAAATCAGGAAACCCTACAATTATGGGATCATGATCACTCCTCATCAACAAGTAAGAAGTAACATAAACAGAATACATGACGTACATAAAAGGGCTAATATCAGAAACAGAAGATCCCCGAACCACAGTGACGAATAGATATGTCTAAATCTAGCATTGGAGAACCCTCTTTTTTATTGTAATACATAAATCTCTAGTTAAAAATCATTGATATATACTTGTAAACACAATCTATAAAATTATTCTATTATTGATATATAAACTTGTACAATGACCTAGTAAAAAGTAAATAGTATATTACTTTTTTCTTCAAATAGAAAAAAAACAAATCTCCCTATTGCCGGGCATTTGTGAAAATACTATTTATTTGTCTTTTACTATTACTATATGTCGAATGAGAAGAAGTTTGTTATGAAAACAAAAGAATGATAAAAGTAACAGAGTTCTACTAGAATGATCAAGAAAAAGAAAAAAGAAAAAAAAAAAGAGTAAAAGATATGCAAGTGATAATATGCCTAGGAAGGGAAAATATACCAAGGGAAACAAGTAAGTCTAAATTTAATCAATTTTATATCCTAAAAGAGTTAATTACTCACCACTAAACAATTGTTATCTAATATATTTTTAATTAATATGAAATTAAATATTTCAAAATAACTTATTAAAATTAATCTACAACTTAACGGTTGCTAAGATTATCTTGATTAGTTGTAATGCTAAATTCAACAATAGGGATGACGAGTCTGTCGTGTGACCGTGACTATTAAATTTAACCTTTCATACTCTCCTATATATAGATAGGGCAAATAAGGATCGTATCCACGGCGATTTGTAAAAAATTCTTAAATTCAAATTTATTAATCAAATAATAAATTTTGGAGGAGTTTTAAAATTATATAAAGACAACTAAATTAAACAAACTTAAAAGAAATAATTTTTTTTAATTTCTTTTTTAAAAATTAATTATACAAAGGATTTTTAATTAAAATAAATTAATAAAATATGTCAGTAACTTGTATCAAATTATTAATTTAATGTGATAAATCATTGATATAGAACTTATTGAGTAGTTGATTTTAGAATCTTGATCTAACTTAGACAGATTCATATCCTTACTAATTAGATTAATATCGATAAACTCAAATAGATTAATCTTTAATTCAATTAAATATCATTACCAACCAGCGTGAATAGAATATTTAATTAAATTACATTAAGTTTATAAGCCATTACCAACATTAAATTATATATAATAATGAGCTTCAATTAAACATAATTTAAATCATATAATTCCCTATTAAATTAATTAAGACAAAAGCTTCAACTTAATTAAACTAACAATGCTATTATGATTATCAATCAAACATTAATAATTCTAACTGATTAATCATGCAATTAAAAAGAATTTCTAATTAATTAAACACGATTATTATAATAACAAGTAGAATTATATAAATTCTCAAATTATTAAATAACAGGACTAAAATAATTAAACAAATTTGGGCAATTAAACTTGCAAAATAAAAGAAAATGGCTACACAATTATATATTTACAAAACTATAAATATTAAAAAAATATAAATTTGGCAGTTTTACAGGCCATAAAAAGTAAAAATAGAAAGATTTTAACTCCCACAATAAAAAGTACAAAAGAAGAAAAGATGAAGATATTACTCTCCATATTTACAGAATTTAAAGTATGAAAAGTAAAATTGGTGATTTTACTCACCAATAGTACAATAAAATAAATAACAGAAAATAAATAACAAAAAGTAAATACAAAAATTAAATAACAGAAAAGTAAAAGTTAAAAGTTAGAAGTTAGAAGTTAAAGCGGTAAAACTGATTATTGTTTAAATTAATTTAGTCTTGGTCCAAAATAAACTCAAGTGTTCTATGCAATGGTAATTATGTTAAAATCCCATTAATTAATAACTTTAATACATGTCCTTACTAACGGTAAATAAACTACTCACAATACATGACTCAAATGAAGAATTTTAAGAATTGAAATAAAGAATAAGAAGGATAACTTTCCTTGGATTTCTCCCGATAGTAGTTCATCGATATTCTTGAAATTTCATCTAAAAACCTTTCAAAATAAACTCTAAAAATTCCTAAAATACTTAAGATCTATTACAAAATATTGGTAAGAAAATTTGGCAGAGTTTTGGTTGTAGAAGGTTGTACAAACATAGTAAATTTTGTATCCAATTTATAGAAATTTATAGGGGCAAATTTGGAATAAAAATAAATAAAATATGACAAAAATAAAAGTAGTAGGGGACAAAGTTGAGCTTATGAAAAGTTGGGACAAAACGCGTGAAGTGGAGAAAATTGCATCAGCTGCCATCTAATTGATCCGACGTTTAACACACGGATCACCATCCGTTTTGCGCATGCTGACAAGTGTCTCGTCAATGCCAAAGTCAAGATGCATCCAAATTCAGTAACGTCGCTATACTCTGCATGTGACACGTGTTCTCACCATTTTTTTCTCGCATTTCTGAAAATCGAATTGCACATGTCGTTATCTGATTCGCTATCTGTGCTGACGCAGCTGCTAATGTGATTCCCCTTGTACACGTGGCAGTAGCAATTTTTTTAATTTGTATACAAAAACATAATAAATATCTAAAAACACTACAAACAAAAAATATTAGTTGGAAATATAAAATAATAAAAAAATAACATAATTTAAATGAAATTAAACACAAATAAAATAACATAAAAATACATCTATTTTTTTGTTTTATCAAAGGGAGAGGTAATAAACTATATATAAGAGCACCAAATCACGAATTTAACAATGGGGTTGGATTGGGGGGGGGGGGGGAGGAGATCTAAGATTGAATTATAGCAAGGACAGTGCACTTCTTCCCCAAACCACCCCTTTGCACTAGATTCTTGTGAAAGGTTTTCATGCTTCCTATTTCTTGAGGTCAAGAGGGCGTGCAAGACAAAAAAACTAACAATGGATTTCAACTTTTAGTCTTTATATATAAAAATCCGGAATATTGCTCCTCATCGCAACTAATTATTAATAGGAGATGATTCAATTCATTTCCTAAATTAATCAAAAATCTAAATTCCTGATCCATTTCCCGAATAATCTTCAATACTTTCATGGAAAAATGATTGAAATTCAAACTAGAAGCAGAACCCAGTATAACATGTACATTTTTAAGATTATTATAGTAAACCAAAAAAAAAAATCCAATTCCCACCATATATATAACTTACACAAGTATATACTATACTAACACTATAAGTCCATGCAATTGTCGACACAATGGGCAGGTCCTTTGTTTCTGAAACCAAGTATAAATGCAACGAGAGTGAAACCAATGCTTACAACCAGGCAGAGCCACCCATGTATACAATTCATTATCTTCCTCCCCAGATAAACAAATTGGACAATCTTCTTCTACCCCCCTCTTAACTCCACTTTCTCCCCTGATATCTATCACGACATCCATTAATGGTGAAGGCTGCAGCACTGGTGGTTGTGGACGTGCGGTCGGCCGCCTCCCCCACAGCCGGCCACGGCCAACAGGGAAGGCTGTTGTTGCAGCCGAAGTTGTGGCTGAGTATTCCTCAATGTCACAACGAATGATCCATACTATGATTAGGATCACTACACAAAAGGGCAAAACTACTACTCCAAAAAACATTACAAAGTAGATTGGAATATGAGACAAGGCTTAATTATAGATAGAGATGATGTTATTATATGGATTGATGGTGATGAGGGATTCATATTTAAGTTGAGAAAGATCTTAATCAAAACGAAAGCATATATGGTTATCAAGGGATTATTAGATTAATCTAACAATTTCTATAAATTAAATTGCAATACAAATTCGCCTGATATTCAATGTATAGGAAGATTCACGTCATAATTTCTATAAAATTTCGGGATTTCTTTTTTTTTTTTTCTACTCTGATTTGCATATTTCCTTTTACTAATATATTTCCAAAGATTGGAAAATATACTGTTAAAGACAGTGCATAATTAATTAGACTTGTTGAAATCATTAATAATGGAGCATTGAATTTAACTGACGGATAATTGGACTTTGATGTGGAATAGACTGTCCGTGAATATTACTTGACTCTCTATCCAAAAATATCCGTCCTAGTTTCATTTTTTATTTATTAAAAATTACTAATTGTCCTATTTCTAAAGGAGTAAGCATTTATTATTATTATTATTTTCAATATACATCCTTATTCAAACTCTCACTTTAATTACCTTCTTTTATTGTCCTATTTCAAAATCACTAATAACGATATTGAAATATGTTAACGTTGATTTTTGTTCTTTTAATTATATAAAAAAAATCAAAAGCTCTTTAATTCTCTTTGCCTTAAAAGGAAATATTACGGAAAAAAATTAAATATAATTGTGGCTTTATTTAGAATAATAAAAAATATTATATATTATTTTTATAATATAACATATTTATTTTTTCAAGATTAAATATTTTCATTTCTATTTTGAAATTATAATAATTAAATATTTTTAAATTTTAAAATTAAACATATTTTTCATTTAAAATTCTACTAACAACCATCTTAATTTAAAGAATTTATGTCACATTAGTCATTGATCTCACAACTAACCAAATTAACAATACGAATTATGTAATAAACTTTCTTAATGTAAAAACATCTTAATTTTTAGATAAAGTATGTACATATTCAATTATGGACGAAGAGATTATATCAATTTGGAGAATTATAACTCTTGGATTCATCACATAATAATAGTTCCAGTATGTTCTTACATAGAAATTAATGAAATGATTAAATATTTTTTATTAGTACTCTTATTGATTAATAAAATTAGAAAATAATTTCTTTTGTCAATTTAGTATTTTTCCGACAAAAAAAACTATCTTACTGCTTTTTTATTTTTATCAAATTAGTTGTCTTCTTTCTAGATAAACAGAGTATTTGTAATTTTTTTGCAGCATTTGGACCTACATAGAGCAACGCTGGGGTTTTTTATTACTGCCTGCAACTGGAGTTTATTTTTATTGCTTTGTGCCATTTTCAGTAGGTTGCCGACTGACTTGCCATTGGCTTCCTTCTGTTGCCGTCTAGTTATCCATTTTGCCGGTTGCATTTGTTTATTCAACTGATTTCCTCTAGTTTTCCTTGGTTAGTTTTTGTGCTGACAGGGCGTTGGCCAGTGTAATTGGCACCAATTTCTTCATCTTAATAATATATGCTGCTTCTCACAAAAAAAAAAAACAAAAAAAAGTTCGTAATAGTTGCATAATTAGTATTTCCTAAGTTAGAGAAATATAAGTCCTTAAATCCATTTTTTATATAGACTAATGCATTTTTTTTATAAAACACCTTTAATTATTATATTTTGAAAATAAAAAGAAAAAAATAAAATTTGTTTAAAAAAAGAAAATATAAAGACTTTGTATTAGAAATATGAAAAAGATGAAAATAAATTAGGATAATATTAAAAATCAATGGTAAAATATTCATAAAATTTTATTAATGATTTCTATTTTTGGACAAAAGAAATATAATACTTTTATTTAATGTTCTCTCTCTAGAAAAGAGTGAAATTGAAGTTATAAATAGGAAAAAGAATTAAATTCAAGAAATTTTAGGCATAAGACAATTTATGTTTAAGTATTCATAATATGTTCAAGTTTTAGGGGTGGAGGGAGCAGCTATTTTACAATTATGAATACATAATTATAATACATTTTCAATCCAACATTTTACTTCTATTTAGCTTTTAAAAGTGAAAATTATAATCATACATGAAAGAAAAAAATTAAATTAAAATTATTTAAAAGGTGAAATGATCTATATTTTGGGACAGAAATAGTAAATAGAATGCCATTGCCATTTAGACATTCGGCAGACCATTACATTAAAGATGATAGAAGGAAACATGGTGATATTTTTATTTCAATGGCTAATTTAAATTCTATTTGTGAAGAAATCTCTTGAACCATTGTGCAGAGAGCTTCGGGTATCTTTTAAAAGTCTTGAAATCAACGTAATTTATTCCGAAGCGAACCGTGTAACCATCAGTCCATTCAAAATTGTCTACTACCGACCATCCAAAATATCCCTTTACTTTAACACCATCGCTGCACAATATAGTTAAAAATAAAGAAAAAAAAATATATATATATATATATATATATATGTTTAAATGCTAAAGTAATCCATATTAAGACTGTTCAAGAAAATTTCTGGTAATGCTTACTCAATTGCTTTCTTAATAAAAGCAAGATGTTTGAAGTAATATTTGATTCGAAAGTCATCTTTCAGAGCTTCTTCAAGAGATAGATTTGGGTTATTTACCTCATCGGCTCCTGGGGATGGAAAAAGATTAGGAAATGATCAATTGGTATACTCTCAACTATTAGCAGCTTATGTAAAAGGCAACATAATACCATTCTCTGTAATGTAAATAATTGGATCCTTGTATTTGTGCTTGAGGTAGTGAAGCAATTTCCATATCCCTATTGGATAGACAGTCAGCCAATCAGAAGCAAGCTGCACAATGTAATTAGAATTAAACCTCTGTGCATCTATAGAAATATAAGTTCATGAATTCATTTACTCACTGAAGTACTCAAAACATCAAGAAAGTAAAGGCAAAGCTAGAGTTAGTTACCTTTTCCCCAATTGGCCTTCCATTGAGGTCAGTATCTGTAACATGAGAAAAATTTCAAGCTGAATTAGCTAAACCCACCATTGTAAGTATACATAAGAGTATATAGCTAGTTGAAAAAAAGCATACATGAAATGTTAACATGGATATCATAGCCGTAGCTTTCTGGTAACTTATAGTTGGGGGGTATATCTAAGTGGCAAATGAACAGTGCATTGTAGTAGTTCAATCCAAGAAAATCAAAAGATCCACTCAATAGCTGAGATTGACTCGTGGTGAATTTTGGAAGGCGTTCACCCACCAAATTACGCATTATAGCAGGGTAATCCCCATATACCATAGGATTCATGAACCTGCAATATTCAGGGAAACAAAATAAATGCATTTGCATCTCATTATATCCCTAAGAATAGGGAAAAAAATTAGTCGTTTGGCCAAGGCCTAGTGTTCAAGATACGATAAATATCAGAGTACGTACCAACCAAATATGAATTCCATATAACGCCTTGTTGCACGACGATCAAGGGTTGAATTAGTAAGAGGCTCCCCGAATGCTCCTGGGAGTGAGATTCCAATTATTCCCTTTTGTAGTTTCTATATAGTTCTTGTTCTTGTTAGTCTTTAATTCTAGGATAATATTATTGAGAAACCAATACAGTAAAATGGTACAATCCTGACCTGATATTTTGTCCTATATAATTGCACAATATTAGCATGAGCCAAAAGTAGGTTATGTCCTACTATATATGGTTCAGTTCCGGAATTTCCATCAGTGCAGCTTCTGTTCATCCAGGCAGAGCATCGAGCAGGGGGGAAAGTTCCAACATCATAGCCTGCTTCAGCATAAGGTAATGGCTCATTTATTGTAATCCAATATTTCACTCGATCTCCAAATCTCTTAAAGCACAAATTAGCATAGTCATGGAAGTCTTTTCTGCAAAACGAAACAATTCATTTGCTTCAAATAGTACAGCTTATTTACATTCTTGTTTTAAAATGATTCACTTGTTAAATACTTACACAATATTTTCACTCAAGAAACCACCATAATCGTCCTCTAGTGCTTGTGGAATATCAAAGTGGAAAAGGGTCACGGTTGGCTGCAAGCCTGTGTGGATTTGAAATGATCATAACGAAAATTAGTATAGAAATTTATAGTCTCATTGGATTAAGAGATGGAGATACCATTGGCAAGAAGTTCGTCTATGAGATTATTATAGTACTGAATTCCTTTCTCATTGATCCCTCTACTGAGCTTTCCACCTGAAAATGTAAAGCGAGCCTAGATAGTAATATATGTCCATGATTCAAAAAGTCCGGTCAATAATATACAGAGATGAATACATACGGGGTAACACCCTGGCCCAAGAAATAGAGAACCGATATGCATCCGCATTCATGTTCTTCAAGAGCTGAACATCCTCCTATGGCATCATGGAAAATGGACACGAATGATACAACTACTTGATATTGCTCGAACCTAACCAGAATATACCAAAGGAATCATTTGGTGCACAATATACCTTGTACCGATAATAGGAATCACAAGCCATATCTCCGTTGCCGCGATTTTTTATTCTCTCTGCAAATTTCAGTAATAAGCCGATTTAGAACATCTTTTTGGGGTAAGAGTTGGTTGTTTAGGTAATTGATTATGGACGTCAAGTGCAAATCTACAAGCATAGATTATTTCCATACAGTTTTGCCTCCTCCTTGTTGGACAAAAAGCCAAAAAGATAAAAAAAACATAAAAGCCAAAAATCCTCAAATTCAAAAGTAAAAATTGACCCTTTAAGATAAATCTTTTTGTTTTTCCCTATAATTCCTATCCAACACAAATAAAGTAAGTAAACTAGATTCAAGACCTGGATATTTGTGCGTAAAGTTATCCCAATTGCTTTGACCTTTACCATCAGCATTCCAGGCACCTTCAATCTGTAAATGGACTGACAGAAGGGGTAACAATGGAAAATAGCAGCTATAGCCTATATGTAAAATGTAAATTCACTTTATATAGATCATATATGCAGACCTGATAAGCAGAAGAGGAAGCCCCAAAGATGAAACCTGGGGGAAAACTACTGCGGTTGAGTGCTCCTATTCCGTAATTGGGGGATACAGGAACAGAATGAATCATGCCATACTTGTCAAAGGAACCATATGCTTCATTAGTATGCACAAAGAGTAGTAGAAGTCCAAGAAGAAGATGGCTAAGAACTAATTTCATGGCTGCTCTGCTTGAGATTTCTGTTGGGCGATTGCAGATGTAATTATGTAAACCTTCATGATCTTGGCTTTATACTGATTCATTGAAGTTGGTGCTCCATTAGGATGCCCACTTTTAAAAATAATAATAATAATAATCAGATGCCACTTTTCCGCCGTTTAAAAGATTGTCGTTGTTTGTTTTTTTTAAATAAAAAAGAAAAAGCAAAAACGATATTTGATACTTTGTCGTCTTCTCAACTTTTTAGAATGAATGAAAAAAAAGCCATTTCACTTTCAAAATATCTCATAAAAGATTATTTTTTACTTTTTATGTGATAAAAAATATCTATTTTACTTATAAAAACGGATTAAAATTGTCGCCTTTTACTTAAATTAAATGTAAATTTTTAAAAATATTTTAACTTTTTTAAGATAAATTTAAATTTTCTGATATAATTTAATAAAAATAAAAAATATATTATTTGAAAATATTTATTTTATTCATATTTAAAACGTTCAAAAAAAATTAGCTTGAGGTGCTAAGAAGCTCAACTTATGTTTTATCAAGTCAGCTCAAGTTTGCATGTACGAATGGTTTGATTAGTTTGCACTCTACTTACTTCTGTAATAAAATAGAAAAAAAGTATATGAAACTCCAGACCTCATATCTTGTGATTCACCAATGGTTCAACAATTGACATACGCTTGGCCACCAAAAGCGTTAGGTATTTACGAAAATTCATCGTTACTGCAAATTTATGTTTGTGGTGATAATGTCATTATTTCAATATCTGGATACTATAAATATTATTATACTATCGTAGTCTTGTATTCACAAATAAAGAAGAACTAATAGGAAAAAAAAATGGAAGGTGCTCAAAAGAACGCCATGTTATTCTTTATTCTTTTCTTGGTTCTCCTCTCAGGTATGTTTTCTTTAGCTTAGCTTATTTAAATATAAAATTTCTTATGATTTGGTGTTTACATAAAATTAAAGAGTAATCTTCATTTTCTCAGGTATGCTAGATCACTATGTTTTTATTATAAAAAAAAAGGGAAAAAAGATTAAATCTCAGGCATCTTTTCTGATAAAGTTAATTTTATATGTGGTAAATTATCTTACAACAAAATTCACGCCTCATTCACTTTTTATTTGAATATAAATGCATGTTCCAGAACTCAATTGGTTGTGTACATTATATATTGTTCTTGTGATTCATGTAATAAATAACAATGCTGGCCGGTTAGCAATAAAAACTTGCTAGTTTTTTTCCTAATAGACATGAGTTTCAATTGCATCTGCATATGGTTAGCAATAAAAACTCCTTGCAAGTTTCTTTCCTAATAGGCATGAGTTTCAATTGTATCTGTATTAATTGTGATTGGAAAGTATTTTAGTCTAATTTGTCTCCCTTGGGATTTTGAACTCCATGGAGGAAAATTTTGTTTTGTTAATAAAAGGAAAATTTCCCATAGAGGATGTTTCTAGCTAGCTTCTTCTATATGACTTAGATTCTTTGGTTTATAGTGCTATTTTTCCAAAGGAGAAAATGAAAATATTTAAAATTATTAAATAATAACCAAAACTTTTGAAGTGACAAATTAAAATGTATTTTAAACATTTATATTAAAGGATCATGTATTCTTACACTACAGGAAAAACCATTTTTTTCAACGGACATTTCCGTCGGTAATCCGTCTGTGACCACAGTTTTAGACGGATTACCGACCGAATATTCCGTCGGCAATTAGGCAGTCGGTAACACCAACGGCCTGAGTAATCCGTCGTTATTTACGACCGAATTTCGACGGCAACGTGAACGACGAGAATTGGTCAACGACAAAAGATTTCGTCTCGGATCCGTCGATCTTACAGACCGCTTTCCGACGGATATTATTAAATTTTTAATTTTTAGCATCATAAAAATAAGTCAATCCGTAGGGAAACTGTCGCAATTATGGAATTTTTTTTTACAAAATTTAAATATTTCCGTCGAGAATCCGTTGCCAATATTTATTAAATTTAAAAATAATTATACGTCCGTCGGTAATATATATTAATTTTTAAAATAATTAATCACAATTCCGTCGGAAATCCGTTGCCAATATTTATTAAATTTAAAAATAATTATACGTCCGTCGGAAATCCGTCGGTAATATATATTAATTTTTAAAATAATTAATCACAATTCCGTCGGGAATCCGTTGCCAATATTTATTAATTTTAAAAATAATTATACGTCCGTCGGAAATCCGTCAGTAATATATATTAATTTTTAAAATAATTAATCACAATTCCGTCGGGAATCCGTTGCCAATATTTATTAATTTTAAAAATAATTATACGGCCGTCGGAAATCCGTCGGTAATATATATTAATTCTTAAAATAATTAATCACAATTCCGTCGGGAATCCGTTGCCAATATTTATTAAATTTAAAAATAATTATACGTCCGTCGGAAATCCGTCGGTAATATATATTAATTTTTAAAATAATTAATCACAATTCCGTCGGGAATTCGTTGCCAATATAAATTAATTTTCAATAAATTTACATTTTGTTAGTTTATTCAGAAGAGATATACTGGCTGGAATAGGTCCCTCCAGACCAGAAGCCTGCATTTCTCTTCGCTCAAATAAGAATGATGTGTGTCAATAAAATGACGAAATAAATTCACAATTTTCTACATCCCAAATATTCAACCTGATTTTATTATGGATAGAAAAAATGCTTACAATCTTCCAAGTTGTTTCCAGTTTTGTATAAAATCAGGTATTGGTCCACTGAAGTTATTGTCACTTATCCTATTGCATATGAAAGAAAATAGTGCTAAGCAGAATGGACCAACAAGGATACATGTAGTGAACAGAAGAACATATTAAATACGCTTACAAATCTGTTAAATTTTTTAGTCCAGAAAATGCAGCTGGTAACTTGCCCGACAATTGATTGGAGGACATAATCCTGTCATTTCAGTATTATATCCCAGATAGAGTTGGTCAAAATAGTTATAATGTTGAAAAACCAAATTCAGAGAGCCAAAATCAAGTGGGAAACATCTGAGAGATCATACAACGTTCGCAAGTTCATTAATTTCCCTAGTTCGGGAGGCACGGTTCCAAAAAATTTGTTTGCCTTGAGGTTCCTGGATTAAAACATAATAATAAATAAAATCATTAAATGCACAAAGATATGTCACATTTTTCCTAAAAGTTTGAAATAAGGAACAGAAAACCAACATTGACTATGCAATGAATACAAAATAATATGTGCTCAAAGCAAGCTAAAAGAATGTAACGAGTAATGTATCGATGAAAATGTATGGACCATGTTATTCAATGCATCAGTTTATGCAAGTCCATCCCACTTTGTTTGTATAGCCTCAATGCCCTTTCTTTGGTTATCTAATGAGATAACTTTTAACTATCAGGTGGGTAGTGATGCAGCAAATCCATGGTTTTTGTCATTTTCCTAACTGAAATGAAACATGTTGCAAAGAATGTCAAATCAAAGTACTTAACCTACTACTAAGCTTGTGTCAGTACACAAAAGATCAAGAAAATGAGAGTTGAAGACATACAAGTATGTGAGACTGATAATGTTCCCTAGTTCTTTTCGAATTTCCCCCGATAATCGATTGGCAAATACTGAGCTGGAATGAAGTCATCATCAAATCCAACAGTTGAAGTAAGTCCATTACTCATCTTATGTATGATAGGAAGAGTCTTACATAGAATTCAACTTTGTCGAAGACCATTCAGATGGTATTGTACCATTGAGGTAATTATAAGCCAAATCACTGGAAGGACCAAAAGATATGATTAATATATCAACAAATGCTCATGTGGTGTTCATTCACTAACAGTGACACTATTTTTATGAAATTTTAAAACTGGAAGTCAGAAAGGACATTACATTTCCTGAATATATGGAAGATTCACAAGTTCAGATGGCAGAACACCAGGAAGATTATAACTTTTTAGGGCACTGCATCAATGAACAACTAATCATCACCGATTTTGGAAGCAGTTGCTAATCATAAGATGCATAAGCATCATATATTCCTGTGACCACACGTCTAGTCTATCACAAGAAAGTTCATCTAAAGGGTAAGACAAACCTTTCAAACAAAATTGGCTATTTTTTAAAATTATCTCTGTCGAAGAAAAAAATTTCTTTTTCCACTCTTTCAGTAACCTTTTTTAAGTTTTGAGTATTAGATCCAAAAAGATTGAGGTCACTATTTGCTAGTAAGAGGGAAGAAGAGAGTTTCTAACCCAACACAATCCAGTTGACTAGAAGAAAATATTACTCTTTGTACTCTTTCAATCCATGCCTTTAGTTAGAATAAGATATTAGTTTGATTATTGAATAAAGATATGATACCACATATGATATTCTCCAAATCCAGAAATAACTCAAATGAACAGTTAAAGGATCAGGCTAAACTATTATGAGATGAGCAAATTATACATCTTTGTGATGTGGCAGCCAGTGGTGTTTTCAATGTTGCAAATACACTGAATATCACTTTCGGCTCCATTTGGAGGCTCAGGTGTTAGACAGCAGGTGTTAGACAGCAGGGAACGACAGCAGCTACAGCTTTGCAATTGCTGAGGAAGAAAATCGTCCATGGAGGAGCTTTGTTGACCGACAGAGATGAAGTCTCGACGCAAGCTCGTCGCTTCCGAGCGTGTACCACCGGGAAATGAGGAGCTTTGTTGACCCACAGTCGATACTGCTCTTTAGATTTAGATAAGGAAGAAGAAGTCCCAGCTTGGAACACTCGAACTAGGAGGGGAAATGAGGAAAGTAGGAAAATTAGGAAAGTAGGAAAATTAGGGGAAATGAGGAACACCCGCCTATTCTTACTATTTTTAAATAATTAAGTAAATTTTCGTCGGAAATCCGTCGTCAATATTTATTAATTTTTTAAAATTTTAACTTTCCGTCGATAATATTTATTAATTTTATAAATAATTAATCACAATTCCATCGCAAATCCATCGGGAATATTAATTAATTTTTAAAATAATAAAATCACGTTTCCATCGGGAATCCGTCGCCAATATTTATTAATTTTTTAAAATCTTAACTTTCCGTCAATAATCCGTCGATAATATTTATTAATTTTATAAATAATTAATCACAATTCTATCGCAAATCCGTCGGGAATATTAATTAATTTTTAAAATAATAAAATCCCATTTCCGTCGAAAATCCGTCGCCAATATTTATTAATTTTTTAAAATTTTAACTTTCCGTCGGTAATCCGTCGATAATATTTATTAATTTTATAAATAATTAATCACAATTCCGTCGAAAATCCGTCGGGAATATTTATTAATTTTTAAAATAATAAAATCACATTTCCGTCGCGGAATCCGTCGCCAATATTTATTAATTTTTTAAACATTTTACTTTCCTTGCACTTTCCCCTGTCGGTAATCCGTCTTTGATAATATTTATTTAATTTTATAAATAAATTAATCCCAATTTCATCGGAAAATCTGTCGGGAATATTTATTTAATTTTAAAATAATAAAATCCATCGCCCAATATGCCATTTAATTTTTAATATTAAAAATAACCATTTCCATCGGGAATCATTGCCCAATATTTATTAATTTTAAAATAATTCAATGTACAGTTCGGAATCCGTCACGAATCATTATTAATTTTTTAATAATTAAATTTCCGTAACAAATCGGTCGCCAATATTTTATTACTTATAAAAATTTTAAATTTCTGTTGTAGGGAATCTGTTTGTGCTACTGACAGATTTAAGAATCAAAATAATTCTTTCAAAAAAAATTGTTTAAACCAAAATCAATAAACATCTAAAAACAAAGAGCAGAAAAGAAAATTTGATTTTTAAATAAGTTTCTTCTTTGTACATATACACACTTTTAGATTATACATTTGATTAAAATTATATTTACATGTTATACACATTATATTTTATCGATATCTTGTTATTCGATGTATTCATTACATTTATCATCATTAATTGAGGTTAAAATATGCACATAAATAGAAATGTTTACTAACTTGATACCGAAATGTTAGCATAATAAAAACATTAAGCTAAAGTAGTTAATATAATCGTACGAGATTTATGATAATTATTTCGCAAGATATATATCTACTAAATGAATCATTTATTTTAACAAAAATATTTGTTGTCTTCAAATTATACGAACAATCCAAATGGATAACGCTCTTGCGCTCCATTTTGAAATTTCTATATATAATCGAATTTATAATTTTTTCAATTTAATAGAATATAAGTCAAATAAATGAGGATTACAAATCGGGAAAATGAACAATATAAAGAGCATAATTACTTTAGTTATCATACTCAGCTTAATTTTTAATTACTAATGAATTAAAATTTCAATTATACAACATCGGTTTTAATCTTACGGTATAAATTATAAAAACTTTTTACAATAGCCATGTTGTCACACACAATTATATATACATATATGATTGTTGTGTATGTATATATATTGACTCCCTAAAACACTACCTAACTAATCAATTAATAAATCTCGAATACTTATACTGTTAATTACAATTTATGATAGTTTCAATTTTAAAGAACATAAGTTAAATAAATGAGGATTTCAAATCAATCATCAAAGATTTTGGAGAGCATAATTACGTTAGTTATGACTTATGGTGCTCATTTGAATTCTTTATCATTTGGCAAATTAAAATTCCATATTCTATAACGTCAATTTCAATCTTATGTTATATGTTATCAATATTTTTTATAACAGTCATGTTGTCACACACAATCATATATACATATTGTATATACCAAATTAATTAATAAACTTTGAAAATTATATTTTTAACTAGGATTAGTTTTTAAATGTTATAAGCCTAAATTGATGTATTAATAAACTAACTGTATAGGAAATAATAAAAAACTACAATTATTTAGATTAGAGGGAAAAGCTTAGGAAAAAAATATTTGTATTGGAGACGGATTACAGACGGATTTGCTACTGAATATTTTTCATTTTTCACAATTTTTTTAAAAAGAAAAATGCAACATCCGTCGGCAATCAGTCTTTGATTATCAACTAATTATAGACGGAAATTGGACGAACATGACAAAAAAAATTAAAATTCTTTAATTAATTTCAGTCGAAAATCCATCGCTAAATTGTGACGAATTACCTACGGATATTTTTAATTTTTTTTCCTAACTAATATATATTACATTTTAAATTTTAGTCGGAAATGCGTGGAAAATCTACCAACTAATTATCAACTAACACGTTTTAGTCGGAAAGTGGTCGAAAAATAGCAACTGATTTTAGACGTCCGGTCAAACGTACTTTCCGTCGGTATTCTGTCTAAGATCCGTCTCAAATTTCAGACCGAAATATCCGTCGGAAAATTGGGTCGAAAAAACATGATTTTCCTGTAGTGTTACGTCCATGAGAAACTAGATACAGTTCGAGGATTATATAAATTAATTTTTCTTTGTAATTAGAACTGCCGCATTTCGCGAGTATATATAATAATGTATTGAATCTTTGTCATGCATGGATGATTTTAGGCTGTATCGAAGTACAAGCGGGAAAATGCTGCAAGAACCATCCTTCACTTGGAAAATGCATACCTGGTAAAGACGATAGTCCTGACAAAGATGGGAAATGCTGGAAGTTTTGTATTACTGATTGTGAGAAAGGTGGGGTTTGCAAAAATCATGTTTGTCATTGCTATTGCTGATATATATATATATATATATATATATATTGAAAGGTTTCTACGCATGTACTAATGACTATTGGAAGATATTGAAATAAAAATTTATTTATTTCCCATATTTCTGTGCAATTCTTTATAAGCTGTGTGATTCTTAATTAGCCAAGAAAGTGATATAAACTAAGCATGCCTTGCAAAGGAAGTAATCAAGCTTTGCACAAATGAGAAATCTGATGTGAAATTTGACAAATTGTTTAATTATGTTATGGAAAGCGATGTGCTTGATATTGGGTTAAACCGTTAATGTTTCTCAGAAAATGAATGAAAGAAAGATATTGTGTCCCCATGGGTATAGCCGAGTTGATAAGGCGGTGGTAATGTGGGGAGAAATCCTCCATCAACGCAGGTTCGAATCCCGTGTGAGGCAAATTTGCACTGAAATATTGTGGAGGTTTGTCTTGAGCTTTGAATCCAATTGGCTATCTCCTCTATAACTCGAATACATCCCTCGATTTACAACCCGACCTGATTAAGAAACCTCTAATATAGGTGGGAGAATTTTCTCCCTCATCAAAAGAAAGATACTGCACATAAATAAGAAATTGAAAATTTGAGAAACCCACTTTTGGTCCAGCCTCCAGGTCCAGTCATTACTTTGAATTTCCATTTTCTTGTTTTAGTCCGAAACTTTCTCTTAATTAATTGGGCTTACTAGAAAGAATAAACGATATACTCAAGGCCCATAATATAATGCGTACATTCTAATTTTTCTAATTAGGGCCGGCAATTTGAACTCGATTCGCCAACACGACACGATACGATTATAACGGGTTAGGGTTGACGTGACATGACACGACACGACACGACACAACACGACAAGATACGTTTATTGGCAAACGATTTTCGTTCAAATCAAATTGAGCATTTAAAGACTAAATTTCAACTTGTTTAACTTATGAAAAAGTTTTTTATCTTTAACTTTCCAAAAGAAAACAAAATTTTCTTTTAACTTTATAAAATTTGAATAGTAAATTTAACCATTCCGTCCTTACTTACACTGAACTTTTAAATTAAATTTAAAAATATTAGAATTTTATTAAGATTTAGTTATGTTTAATTGTAAAAATTATAATTTGAGTGTTTAAATTATTTTTGATGTTTTTCACTTATTAATTGTGTTTTATTTGAATTGATAATTTTCCCGTAATATAAACGGGTTGACACGCAAGTTGACACGAAGACAATAAGCTGACACGAGTCAACCCGAACACGACACGATAGCCACCCCTACATATAATGGATCCACTAAAAACTTTCAATCTTACATCTCGTTTAATTGACAAGAAATTTGACATGAAAAAAAAAAAAAATTTTTATTTTAAATTTCATGTCTAATTCAATTTTAAGACATTCGTTAAAGTAAAAAGAATTCTTGAAACAAGGAAAGTAACACAACTTTCCTAGATTATTATTTCGCAATTTAAGTTGGTGTTCTGATTACTTGCTTAAAAATTTCTATTCTGATTTATCTAGTTGATCTAAATTTATTAATTTATCTAAATTATTTTTTTTAAAACACACACACACTCTCTCCTTATTCTTTCTCTTTTCATTTTGCGAAAGTTAGGAAAATTAGTTTTTTTGAACCATTTGAGAATTTTTATTTTTTTAATATTCATAATACTTAAGACTTAAAAATATTTAAATTAATTCATTTTGCTGTTATGGATTTGAATCATTGAGAAATATTTTTTTAATATTCATAATATTTAAGAATTAAGAAGTGGTTTTTTAAAATTTTATGTAATTTTCTCATCTGCAAACATAATTATTTTATTTTATATACATTTAAGAAAGTTTTTTATTAAGAATATACATCTAATCAAGTTAAAATATAATTTTACAAACCTAATATTTATAAGAGTATTTAGATATTTTAGTAATGAATTGAATATATTCCTTACTTTATTCATTTAAAGCAAAGATATGAATAAAAATCTTAACAATTTCCATTACAACATTCTTAATATTTTCAAACGTAAAATAAGTAATATATTTGAATTTATTTTTCCTATAATTATATTACAAGGAATTATAATTTTGAGTAACTTTACTTTCTAACAAATCAAATGACCCTGTAGATTTTCCGATTTTGGAATGTTTTGTACTTAAATTGGGTCCTAATTTTTTCCCCTCTTTTCTTTTTCTTTTTATCTTCTTTAATGCCTTTTTTTTCATGTGGAATGGGATCAATGCATTAATTTGTCAAAATGCTGAATAAAATTCTTTTATTTCATACTTTTTTCAACTCTTATGCTTGGCCTGCCGATTGTTGAGCGCATAAAATCCATAAAACTGTCTCAATGATCCATAAAATCCATCGCAAACACTCAAATTCTTTGTAATGAATTTTAATCAGATGATCAATCTCCCTAAACTGCAATGCCCGACCCGCCAGATGGTCGGAGATAAGACTGTATTAAATGAAATATAATTATGTATCTAATCTCTTTGAAATTGTAATGTGCGGCCCATGGGACACTGGGAAATAAGATTTTTCTAATGGTTCTAGAATCTAGATCCGATTAAAAAGAGTATTTGATTGGAGAGAAGACAATCCTAGCCCAAAAGCTTTTTAAATATTCATGAGTAAAGAAATAAATACAACCTATTACAGTCATTAAGTGTTAGTATTTATGCACTACATTTATAGTTCTAAGAATATTATTTTTGAGATAAAATTATTAAATTATCAATAACATGTACATATTAAAAACAAAATAAAAGCAATCACAAGTATTTTTTTGTTGCAGAACTTATTAAGGATTTTCATCCCATTTGACGATATCATTGTATGATGGATTAAAATAATACTTCATATAGTTGTCACAATTTGTAGTTCACTCTACAGTTTTTTTTTTTTTTTTTGAAAAGCAAAAGGAGAATATATTATAAGATAAGAAGCAAAACAAGCAATAAGGTTGTAACAAAATACAAACAGCAACCGCAAGGCAATCAGCTCCAATGCTGTCAACAACCAACCATTCATTCTACAGTTTGTGCAAAATCAATTGTGCACCAAACTTGGGTTGAAGCGTTAATAATGAATGATAAGGATAATGTGAATATGAAGGAGCAATTTCAAACGAGAAATGCTGCAAAATCATTGCAATTGCCATTTTTGCTTCCGTCATAGCAAAGTTTTGCCCAAGACAACTTCTTGGTCCCCATCCGAATGCGAAAAATGAGACTTGGCCTTTGCTGGCATTTGATACTCCTTCTGCAAATCTCTCAGGGTTGAACTTTGTTGCATCGTCACCCCAAAATTTAGGGTTATGATGCACTAAAAGTAGTGGTAATGTGAGAGTCACTCCTTTTGGTATTGTGAAATCTCCTAGTTTAGTTTCTTCACTAGTTATTCGCTGTAATACACTTCCCGGTGTATATAGCCTTAAAACCTCATATAATATCATTGTCACCTGTTATGGTAATTGGTTATTTTATCATGAATTAATAATCAAGATGATTCACAATAAGAATTAACATCTAGGTGTTGTAATTTCTTGAGTTTTGCTACTAAATAATTAAGTATTCCAAATAATTAGGCCTCCAAAAGATGTTGATGGTCACCCCTCCTACAACAGCCATCATCTTGCAGGATAAAAGGCTCCCACAAATACTACCAACAAAATGTATATATGGAATTGCAGAAGCGTAAGAATTGATAAAATTAATGAAATGGGAATTTGGGGGGGCGGGGGAAAGAAAAAAAACCACATATAAATAAACACTTACAATTTTGAGTTGGCTTAGAGCACTATGATCAGGTATTTGATGAGTGCCAAAAAGTTTTATAACTTCTTCTCGAGCGCGGTTTTGCCATTCCGGGTGGCTACCCAATAAGATCATAGTCCAAACAAGTAGTACTGAGGTTGTTTCTTGACCAGCAACATACAACAATTTGCATTCTTCAATCACATCTTGAATAGTCAAACCAAAATCTTTGTTTCCACGTTCATCCATTTCCTTAGAATTTGATTCAAGTAATAATCCCAAGAAATCATCCCTACAATCTTCTCCTGCTTTAATTGCCTTCATTCTTGCATCGACAATAAAACGGATTTTATCGTCAACGATTCTAGAAATTTCTTTCATTCTTCTGTGCTTCTTAGTAGGGAAGAATCTAAAAGAAATAAAGAAAAATAAGTAGATTAAATAGTCAGTGTGTCAACTCAATACAAGAAAGTGTACCATACAAATGTAGCAAGATAATTACCTTGTTCCTATGATATATGGAGATGTTATTACTTCGTAAGAATGTTGAACTTGCTCTTTTTGAAGTTCGAATATGACTTTTCCTTCTTCATAATTACTTCCAAATGCTGTTCTAGAAATTACATCACCGGTCAACTTATGAAGGTATGGCCAAACATCAATTTCAGATGACTCGTTTAATGACACAATATCTTCCCATTCGGTCAACATCTCGATTATACTCTTGTAAAAGGTTTGAACCATAAGCTATAAACAACCAAAAAAAAAAATGTCATTGCTACTACTTACAGTTGAAACTTCTTCATTTGTTTTCTCATTTTGATTGTTGCATTATTTTTCTTAATCAATGAAAATGAGCATCGAACATTACGTCGTACAAGACCATGTTTCAAAGATGTTCGTTTGGTGTTAACTGTTAAAACTTGCTATTATTTATGCTATTTTACTTTAGCTTTGCCATAAATAGTTAAATTTGATGTTAAAAATTCTTATAATTGTCAATTTTGTGATTATAAGGGTGTCTTTTGAGTAAAGGAAAAGATTTGGAGATGAAATAAAAGACATTCACAATTTGTCACAAAAAAAAAAAAAAAAAAACCCTGCAACAAGTTCATGTTAGTGGCTGTGTCAATGTCCAAAGCAGAACATTTTTTTTGGATGCCGTTTTGACTCGGGTAATGACATGGATGCCTTTAGTTTGTTTTCATGGACATGCATATCTTTCCTTACGTAGTCAACTTAAGTACTTAGTTCAGTTTCTTTATTTATATATACTTTTATTGATTACTTGTACTTACCCACTAGATCCCTTGGATTCAATCTTTGCTAAACACCTATACTCCCTCCGGCCATCATGTTAGAAGCCATTAACACAGACCAAGAAAATATTATAGTTCTAATAATACATTCATTTATTTTGTATTAGGAATAAAAAAAAAGATAAAATAAATTTTTTATCTTGGGAAAATATAGAATAAGTAGATGAAGAGAAGAAAATTTGTGTTGGGAATAAAAAATATATGAAAGAAATTAAAGTCACTTCTTATAAATAAGAAAAAAGTAAGAAAAGAGATAATGATAAATAAGGGTAATATTGAAAAAAATTTATCAAATATCCCTAAAAAGTAGTAAAACATATCTTATAATTGGATAAGAGAGAAAACTTTTAACTATCTTATAAAAAGGGTGAGGGAGGATTACTTATCACACAACAGGTGTGCTTGTCTATAAAATTGAGTTAGGGTTATTTGAATTGTTTTTAAAATTTAATATTTGAAATTTTGAATTGATTACCCAAAACTCAAAATTTCTAACGAGTGTATTCTTTGTACATCAAAACTAATTAAAGATCTAATTCCATGACGATAAATTAACCAGGAGAAAAAAAAATCAAATTAATTTAATACCTTGACCTTCTCTGTATGGAAAGCTGGGGAAATAATTTTTCTGTGTTTTGACCATTCATCCCTCTCCAAACTTGAAATTCCTTTCATGAGAAATTTGGCCAGTTGATTATGAGGAACCTTGGTAAAATCATAATTCTTGACTAAAATTTCTTTTATAAGTTCGGGCTCGAAAACCATCAATCTTGCAGTTGATCCAAGCCAATGATATGAACACTTCCCTGCAATTCATTAACTCACTCAATAAATAAATAAAATCATATACCATGAAATCTAAAGAAGAAGAAAAACAGAAAAAAAGCACCATATTCATTTGCTGTTTTCGGGTCCATATGAAAGATTCTGGCCACAAAGCTATTATCATAGAGATTCATTGGTTTGGAGTCAGCTTCTTGCTCCATGGCCTCTTGGAAGCCTACAAACGAGAATCTATAAGGAACTCCTCCCAAACCTTGTTCTTTGAACTTCTTCTCCAGCTTCTTGGGAGCGAACCATGCCCAGTTCAAGAACTTCCATATACCTACGGACAAAACAATGCAAGAAAACACTGCAATGGAGCTGTAGGTCATGCCCATTTTGGATGTACAATGTTTACTTTCTCAATTTCACTTGTCTCCAATTTATAAGCAAAGAGGGAAGTGTAGATTATTAAAGAGAGCCTTGCCCTGTCCAGAACCGCACCCTACTCATTGTCATTGAGGAGGATATTTCTCATTTTGAGCACGCACGAAAATTACAAAGCAAGGACAAGGACGTGAATGAGAATTAAGTATTTTCCACGGGCCTAGTATTAATGATTCATGAAATTTTCATATGTACATGTATAAATACACGCGCATTTATTAATCAAACTTTAAAGATTTTTTAATAATTTTTATAATTATTGTATATATTATTTCAAAATTTTAATCATACTTTATTGAGACAGATAAAAAGATAATAAACAGAAAGACTAAAATAAATAAGGATATGATGTGAACTAAAAACAATTCTTTATCTATACAATTTTGCTTAAAACATATTATAAAAAAGAGCAGATTGAGTATTTATTTTTTATATCTATAATTTAGTAAAAATTATTGCACATAAAACTACTTCTACTTGATTCATATATGTTGGTCCACTTATTCGACTTATCTTCTCCGAGAAATGGAAAAATAAAGAAAAAAGTGGTATGATCAATTTAAAGATAAAAGAAAAAATCAAGTTGAGAAAATTGAGTTTGGCTCTACAACATTTATTGCTTTTAAAACATTTTTTTCACTTAAAAAATTATCTTAAATTCAAATTTGTTATAAGATCTCTAAAAATATAAATTAATTTTTTCTTATAAATTTTATGTAAGTAGAAACTTTATATTTACTTTATTAATTTTTAATTGAATAAATCAACTTTACTTTATTTTTAAAATTTTATTAATAACTTTATATTTGTTTATTTAATATTTATATAAATTTGATATAAATATAATTGAATTTTCACGTTTAACTTTGTCTAAAATTTAAATTAAAAAAAGACTTTAACATTAAGACTTTGGTGAATAGTAGTACCATTACTTAACGAGAGTGGATCTTTAGATAAAATAACATTTATTTAAAAAAGTGTATATTAAATTTTGAACATTTTAAAATAAAAATGTGAACATTTAATTTCGAGCAAAATGCATAATTAATGTAAATAGCTTCCAAAAATGGCAGTCCAAATTTATGAAATCCAGATTTTTGCAAATTAAATAATGGTCAGAAGTTTAAAGGGAATAAAATGCAGAAGGTTGGAAAGAAGTGAAAGTGGGGATTTTTAACCTCATTTTCCTACAGGTGAAACACACGAACTTTTAACCTCATTCCCCACTTGGGGATAAGGTTAAAAGAGAAGGAAAGGTTCTTGCTCACACTAGTACAATGCTTGGTTCAAAAGTGGGGAGGGGATGGGAAAAACTTTAGTGGAGGGGAGGGCAATGGAGGGAAGGGGAGGTAAAATAAGTTTAATTGGGAAGGGATGGAAGCGGGGAAAAGTCTCTTATTTGGTTTGCAAATGAAGGGGAAGGAATCGTATAATTAAATTAGCTATTGTATTCATATAACATTCGTTCATTCTTTATTTTATTTATCTTATTTGTAAATTTCATTATTTATCCTTGAATATGACATTGTTTAGTAGATGTGAATGTATATTGGAGAGAAAAAGATGAGAAGATAAGGAGATGGAGTAAATGAGAAGAATAAAGTGTAATTATCAAAATATAAGAACAATATTTTTGTAAATATAATATTTTCATTTTTCCTCCGTTCCAAATCTCTTCACTTTTGGAAGTGAAGGGTAGATCGGGAGGGGAGGTATTTTGATCACAAATTTTTCTTCTACTCCCCTCAAAAAAAATAATAAAATAAAATAAAGTGAATGAAATAAGAAATTTTTAGAAAAAGAAAATACCTCATCTCTCCTCCCATTCCCTCTATATCCCTCCAAGGAAACGGACCAGAAATAGAAACAACTTTTTAAAATAATTTTAAAGTTCAAATCCCTCAAACCAAACAGAGCTTTTAAGAAAAAAAGTTCTTAATAATTTTAAACAGAAAGTAAATAAAGAGAAGAAAATGTATAAAGTAGTTGAAATGTGGATGTAAATTTGGGTCCCGGCTCAAACCTACCTACCCCGTCGATAATCCTAATCAATTGGGGAAAAATGTATTGGTAATGGAGAATGTGTAAATGGAAAAGAGGGCAAGTCCCCGCTTACTAATCTCTTCCCCTCTTTTTTATTATTTTCTTTTTGTTTTGGAGGTGTGTACATCCCGAAAATGCACACTAAATTGAAAAGAATGTGTTCTTTGCAGTAATCATATTACAAAATACTCCTTTTATTTGAAATTAAATATTAAATTTTAATTTAATAAAAAATTAAAAAGAACTTTTTTATCTTAATAATATTTACATAATAAATTAGTAGCAACTCTCTTTCAGTTTAATAAAATTTTAAATAAAAATATGTTTAGTTTAGAAAAATAAATATTTCATTCGTCATGATTTGAATGTTCATATTTCAATTTTAGTTTGTTCGGAAATGAATGTTCAATTTTCTTAAATAAACATATTTTATATCTAAAGTTTTATTAATAATCTTCTTAATTTAATGAATTTATATATCACTCGCTCATGGTCTCCATCATTCAACATCTTAATTTAAAGGATTTACATCTCACTCATTCATAGATTCTACAATCTATTATATTAATATTAGTTAAGGATAATTTTGTATCTTAATCAAATTCAATAACATTCCTCCATTTTTTACCAAAGTCAAAGTAGGCATTCAATGACAGACGGAAGGAGTATTTAATTTTAAATATCTAAAAATAAGTGTAAATATTTATTTTTAAAGAACAAAATAACTGATAGTCAACAGCCCACTGGCAAGAACAATGTGCTAAGATGATTTTTCACATCACAATCATCTACCCAAAGCTAAAAAACATCAAAAAGAAAAAGAGAAGAAAAACATTGATCACGTCTTTAATACATTAAATTAATGGAACAAAAGAAAACCCAGATAAAAGACTAAAAGTGATCAGATCCCTTTTTTTGCCTTTTTTCTCTTTTGGAAAAGATTTGTATAAGTTACTTTTGTGTAATATAATTTTTTTTTATTATTATTACATTGGAGGATTAGAGAATTATTTAAATTGATTCGAACATCAATGAACCGTAAAGTGAAAAGATAAATAAGAACGTACTCCAATTTCATCATCCATATAATATGAATTTTATCCAACGATATCATGTACAAAAAGGTTGTATATATTCATACTCATGGTCATTATTTATTTATTTATTTTAAAAGAATTTTTAGTAGACTTTTCCCTGCATAATAATTAGATTCCACAGATGCAGTTATTATGGCCAAACCCAAATTAGTAATTAGATTCGCTGAGGGTTGGATACTTGGATTCTAGATGTTTTAATGAAAAAGTGTCCATGTGTGAATGGTTTTTCCCTTCACCTCTAACTAAATATACTACCCAAACCTGGGTAAAATAAATTCCCCCAGGTGAGTAAACATGGGTCACTTGTCATGTAAATTTAAGTGTGACTAGTTTATACACATTAGAATATGACATTCATTTCATTCTACAGTTTTACTAATCTCCTAGGACAACAGTTTTACTAATCTCCTAGGGCAGCATCTCAACTCCATTGATGTTACTTTACTACCACATTACTTAATATTGAGGCACTCAATCATTTTTAACTATAGAATATCATGTTCTTAAAATTGATTAATGCAGTCAATATTTCATAAATTAATACTTGATAAATTAATAACTTCTTTAAAATAATATTTTTATTTAGTCATAACTAGGACTAGTTAAAAAATTAGCATTTTAATAAATTAATTTGATAATATTTTTTAAATAAAACTCCTATATAAATCTATAGTCTCGTTAATATCATAAATTAATAATTTTCTAAAACTACAGACATAGCTATGATAATTTAGTAAAATATGAATCTATTGTCATTTGTTTTTTTCATGAAGTTAAATGTAGACGAATTTAATCTCTAACTTTATTTATTTGACAGTGTTTGATATTGTATTTTGACTAACTTTCAAATGATATTTTTCATCAAGCCATCGTTGTAGATTTTTTGGGTGCTTTGGGTGATATTTCTTATACTCACATAATATTTTACGTATTTGATCGATTATGGTTGATTTTCACGTTTTAGATTAAAAATTATTGTTGAATATGATTTTAAGAATTTTTCTATGATGTTTATATAGTGTAAGACTTGCTTGAGTTGAAGGATTGCTTACAGGATTTCAGATAATTTTTTACTTTAAAGAAATACCAAAAATATATTAAGAAATTTGATTACAAAAGTGTTTTCGATAATTAAGTAAATAGACTATACTTATTTTAATGGATTAAATAAAAAAGCATTATATTAATGGATTGAATCAAGAAATACTCTTTAAATTAATAAATTATTAATTTATTGATACATTAATACCTCTTTAAATTAATAAAATTTTATGGTCCAAACATTATTAATTTATAGATGTTTTACTGTAGTCATAATTTGACTAAAAAACAGAGTATTTTTCTTTCCTTAGGTATTTTGATGGGGTTTAAAAAAAAACCAAAACAGGTATTTTTGTGGTACTTATTGAGTCCAGCGATTTTTTCTTCTAACTTTTTTTTTTAAAAGTTTGCCTTCTTAAAGGGCAAGTCTTTTCTTTTTCTAAAATATTATTTTTTGTAAGGGTGAACTCCCATAATTTTATCTTAAGTTCACCATTTGAAACACGAACTTATATTTCAATATTTAAAAAATAAAAACTCACCAAAAGTGCCAAAATAAGGTTCCAAATGCATTTTTATTTAACAAATTAAATGTCAGTACTCCATGTAAATAATTAATCATTAAAACAACTATAGATTTTGTTCTTGCAACAACAAATACGTGATGAATAATGACTTTGTTATGAATTTTATTTGTTTTACTTTATTTTTTGAGTTTTTTTGATAAATTCATGACAAAAATAAACATTATTAGATAATACATATAGGGGAATATAGTTCATACTTTTTTCTCAGTTTTAAAAGATAGATCTTATTTGAAATTCAAATAAATGAGTCCACTACATATATAACACATTGCATATTTAAAAGTGATACATACTGAAATTGATGTTATATTAGTCAGGATTAATATTATAGACATATTTCATTGTTTGCAAAAAAGCAAAATTTATTAATTTCATTTGGTGCAATTGCAATAACCTAGATACAAGATCTAATATAGGCATATTAAGAGTAGAAATTGCAATCATTATCAAATAAATGTTCCCTTTTCATATTTTTTATTTAAAAATAAATACATTAAGTTTAATTTTCTTGTATTAAAAAAAACATTCATCAATATTAATAGGAACTACTTAAACATTTTAGATATTTTGGTAGTGTTACAACAGGGAAATGTTTTATCCAAACTTAGTAATATGTTGGCAGATGAATTAGATGCTAATTTCGATATACAGTATGTTGATTTATTATGTGTTATGTATGTTTTTAACAGGAATGTTATCTTATCAGTTGCTTTTCACATTTTCCCATGTTTAAGCTTATTATTTTATTTATATTAAAGTTTTGATATTTTTCAATGACTACATTAAAATTGTTAGAGAAATGTTGTAATATTACATCTATAATTATTTTAATTAGATTTTAACTAAATCTTAAACAATTAAGAAATAAATAATTACGCCTATGCACTTTTCATGTCCGTTTGAGTTACTAATTTTACCAAACAGGTCAAGATTAGAAATGGCACAAAATATTAACGTCGTTTACCATAATAGCCTTTGTTTTAGTCTTTTAGATGCAATTTTAGATTTTACCAAACTTGTAATCCAAAGTGATTCTTTTGAGAAAAAAAACAAACAAACAACGCAACAATTATTTGCACTTGTCAAGTGAAGTGGTCTTTATTCCTCATTTTGCTCAAATTTACAACTGATTCTTTAGATTTTTTAATCAAACAATAAGCTTATACCTTTATACACTTTATTAACTATAAAATAATAAATTTGGCTCCCAACACAATAGGATTAACCTTTGGAAACCTTATTAATTAAAAAATAATAAATTTGTCACTCGACACAACTGAATTAACTGAATTAATGAGAGATAAACTTCATAAATAAATACATCGATATGGATTCAATCACCACCGAGTCCATATCAATCACTACCAAGTACAAAAGAAAACATTTCAATCACTACCAAGTACAAAAGAGAAAAACGCACAGACATATCTCACAATTTGCATCATCCACCCAAATCTAAAAACAGGATCTAAGGACGGACACAGGAGGACACTCATGATTGGAAACATAATTAAAAAAAATTTACTTAAAATCAATAACAATATTTAATATAGAGACACGAGAATCTTATAAAACTAAGGTCAATTTTGAGATATGATGAATCATGAACTATAGTTCGGCCAGATTGGATTGGACCTTACAATGTGTTCATCTTCCCAACCTCATCCATTTATACAATAAAAGAAAAATTAATAACTCTTTCATTTTAAGCAATCGGAAAATAGATATCAAGTTGCTCGAAGTGAATTGTGACTACTATACTGCTACATTTTAGTATCATATTTGTGACTGTAAAAATCTGAATCATGCCTTTCTACACCATTCCACATATAGCGCCTACATAAACAATACATTGCTGTATAGAGAGATAGTTCTTTCCACTTTTCACTGTCTAGGTTGGTAAGACCATTTTTCATATTTGTAAAATGCATTGTCATAAAGAGACCGTATTTGCATTCTCAAGTAAGAACACATTTTGGACATGCATTCTCGAGGGCCGTTAACCTACACAAAGCTTATGATAGAATGCATGTAAGAAAACTAATCTCAATGACCAATCTAACGAAAGTTATTGGCACCACACATTCCCAAAGAAGCTCTCGAAATCACTCACAGGTTATAAACAGCACTTGATATAATACTCTTCATCAGAAACAGATCTTAGCAACAACTCAATATGACATCTAAATGCAACCCATTTTATATGATTTGAATGTAATAGTAGACTAGTAATATAGTAGTAGTATCATGATTCTGGAGGTGGAGAAAGCAAAACTACAATTGATTCATAATCAGAACTAAGGAAATCTAAAAAATATCTGGATTTTGACGTTTATTCAGTAGCCTTGCCTTTGCGTCTGCTGGTGCTGCTGGTTTCTAAAAGATAACATACCATTGAGTCCACATCATCCCCAAATATGCTGTATGCCTCGATTGCCTGCAGATAGCTGAATCCCATTGACAGCACAATCTGCATGCTGCTGCTCAGAACGGACTCTTGCAAAGTTAACTCGCTGCCACCTTCCCTCTTGCTTTCACTGACTGATGGCCCTGATTTTTGGTTTCACAATTTGGTCAGAAAAGAAAAGGTTCCATGTATAGGATTACCCATACCTCCGCATTTAGAACTAAGTAGTGCACAAGACTAAATATAAAATCATACAAACCCACAATCAAATAATCATCACAATAAGACAAATGAAGTCACAATCAAACAATAGAAATTTGTACTTACTGGCCCCAGAGGATGATGGCTCAGCACCAGAAGTAGAAGAATCCCTGTGAGCAATCTGATGTTTAAACTTGTCGTTAGCAAGATATTCAGCCCTAGAAGCTTCCATCACCATCCTTTCAATTTCCTTCTCAGTCAGTTCAAGATCTGAATAAAAACGTCCTTCGGCAAGGAGGGCCTGCCCATTGGAATATTTAGCCAAATGAGTTGTAGCACACCATTACTTAAAAACACAAACACATGCCCAGATTTTCTCAATATTCTCACGTTATCTATCTGCTGGTCCTGCTGAGCTCTGATAGCTGCTTTAACTTGATCTCTATCAACATTTGTCTGGTAAACAAATCAGAAGCAGGAACATCAGCAAAGTAAGAGAGAGAGTACTAAAACCAAAACCCACAAGAAGATTTACTTTAAAAATAGCTCAATAATTTTCCTTATTCTGTTGCAGTTTTCATGAAAGACACAAGGCTCGCAATCAGCTAACAAAATTGATATACTCTTATGCAGACTTACCCCCCTCAGACAGCTAAACCCAAGTCCAGCACCAACAGTCAATCGACGAGGATCAACGAGTGAATTGTAATGATTTCCGTGATGGTAACTGAGCCGTATTGGAGGAGTATCAGTACTGTAGCTCCCATGGAAGATATTGATAGGCTCTGTGCCGACATATAATGCCATGTAAAATGGTTCAATAAGTTGATTAAACAATTAAAAACATAAAATCACACCTGACCCAATAAGAAGTACCTGTGCCATATGAATATATATGGATAGGCCGGTTGTACATTTCAGATAAAGCTTGAATTTCAATATTGTTACCATAAACCTGAAATCCAATAAGCACAGCTTGATACAGAATTTAATGCAAAGAACAAACAGGACCAACTTGATACAGCAAAATGCATTGTGTGAAAATTATTATTATAATGTCATCAGTTACATCCCAAAAGATATAAATTTAACTTTCCTAACAAATCATGGTTTCAACTTGATAACTTTCTACCCTGATATATAAATAATAAATCATTACAAACTCAAGACAGGCTCTCATTAGTTACAATGAATAATATATCCTAGACATCCAACTTCATTTAGTCCGGAGCTTCTTGGTAAAACTAAGGTTTCAGTCAGTCTGGAGCTTCTTGGGAAACCTAATCAAAAGAAGCTGAGAAAAATTTATCTGATTCTGACACCAATTCCTCTTTTATGAAGCAGTAGGACAACTATATAATATATATGAACCTTGGGAAACCTAAGACAGATTGAGAGGAACTTATCTGATTCTAACATCAAGTCCTCTTTTTATGGAGCAGCAGGACAACTATATATGAACCCAGCCACATTCCTTTTTTCTGATGATAAAGTGTGTGAAAAACCAGCAAAAGGTAAATGAAAGTCTTTTAACAGTCACCTACTTCATGAGTACCAAATTGAACTAAATTTGAATAAATAACAGAATCACCTAAATTCTCTTAATAAACTTGCAAGTAGAAATACCTCTATAACACCAAAAAAACAAAAGGTGCACAAAAAACGGTAGTCTTGAATTGTTCATGTTCATACCAAGTAAGAATTTAAAACAAAGAATCAAAATGGGGGAGAACTGGTTAAGATATACAAACCATATCCCTCCTTTTCCTTTTGCAATATGAAGTAAAACCTTCTGTAATGAACTGTGAGAAATGATCCCTCTCCCGCTCCTAGTTAAACAGAAAATAAGCACAGATATGTTATAAAGCAATAGCTATAGGTGACTTGAAATTAAAACAATAGTCAGGGAAAAAAATAAAATAAAATCCCCACATAGCCAGATTTGGATGGAGTTCAAGAAAAATACATAATAAAAAACATAATACACCATCAGCAGATTCTAAGAAAAGTCACCGTATCTGGCAGATGTTAAACAAAATATTCATACTTCATAACATTTATTCAGGGAAAGAGGAGAAAAAAGGACTTGGGGGGGGGGGGGAATGTGGAATTCTGTAGTTTATGCCCACAAGTTCCCACTTTATCCTCCATCTTGCTCACTGTTTTTACACTGTTTAAACTTGTGCCAATCAAATCCATATATCCTAAAGACATGAAAGATGAAACAGGAAAAAGCAACTTCAAAGGAAAAAATATGCACGTCTTGATATTATGTCACATATACTAGCTTTTTCCTTACGCTGCGCTATAAGCAGAAATGATACTACAATCTCAACGTACAAACTAACAAATCATAAGAGAGGTAGCAGGGGAAAGAGTTGCAAAACAAAACTTTACAAGGTGCAAAAGAGATCCAATGGTAGCTCAAGTAAGATAAAAAACCAACATGCAGAAAGACGCAAGAGATGGAAGAGCTTCCAGAAATTTATCATGGTGTTTCCATACATAAGAAATGTGGTATTTCAGCCAGAAATAAGAAAAAAAGGATTTAACAATAAATAAGAAAAAGTTCCTCGTGCTGGTAGGTCTGTCCTACTTGCTAAAACCTCCAGTCTCAAGTCAGTTCAACCAAATATGTGACCACCATGTTAACATAAAATTACAAAAAGGATTGCTAAATTTAACAAATACATAAGTAGTGATGACATTACGAATAATGTTTGTGTGGACATAACCAGACTAACCATACAACTACAGAGACTTAGGATTCTCAAGTGTGTTAAATAGTTTCAAAAGAAAGAAATCTAGATGAGATAGAGCAGGAAAAAATTACCATGTAGTCAATGCACATCTGTCTCACCAAATCATATGCCTCAGAATCACCATAAACTTGATCTGCAACAGCACGAAACAGACAGTTTCCATCCTCGAGCATTTTTCTGACTTCTAATCCTTTGGCCCGTCTTATATCCAATTCAAACTGGCGTTCCCTCTCCTAATAGAACAAACTTAGGTGAATGTTAAACAGTGAACTTACTAATGTTATCCAAATAAATGGCAGATCATTTGCCTGCTTCTACAAACGTATTATTTGGGTTCATCCCCCCCCCCCCCCAAAAAAAAAGCCAAAACAGAACACAACAATTAGAGAGATGCAGTATGAAAATAAGTACACCTATGACTCCAAATGACTTGCCATCAATTCAGTAAGTAGAAAGTAAATATATTAGACTTAAAAAGGCCATCCCACACACTTTCGAATAAATAAATTCCACTAAAAATAAAAAATCAGGAAGCTGAGACAAATGGAAAAATGAATCAGGCGTCCTATAACAAACAGAGAAAAAAAAAACATGAATCAGGTGTCCTAAAACAAACAAGAAAAAGAAATAAATTCAACAAGTTTCTAATCTTGTATCAAGTAATTGCAGAAGACTGTTCTTGAGATTTACATAAAATAAGAATATTAACCTCATGTTCAAAAGACTGTTCCTATATTTAACTTCACATTTTCAACAGTAAACCTCCAGTAAGTTATATATTCATGCTGAACACCAAAGGATGCAAGAAGTCACAAACTAGAATAGAATTACACGTCCATTGAGAGTACATAATAATAATAATAATAAAAATCATTCATGAAAGTAATTAGTGCTCATTTCTTGCCCACGGTGAGGGTCAAGGGGCATATTCAGTTGTCAAATTAAGTCTACTCACCAAATCATCATAAGAGGCTCCATAGCAAGGATTCTGCTCATCAGCGCTATTGTATCCTTCAGTCTCACAGTGAGATCGAGGAGAAGAAGGCCGGGAATCAGTCGGCAAAGTCCTAGATGGAACAGAAGGCCATGCAGCAGGTCTTCTGGATGGTCCAATACGCACAGAATTCGAACTACCTGAAGTAGATCTCCTGAGGTTTGAGTTCATTGAAGATGGTCTTGGAGGGGGGACAGGGGGAGGCGGTGGACATGAGCTCCTAGTCACTGTCTGTCGTGAACTTCCAACCAAGCCCTCGTTTTCCTCTTCCACAACACTCAATCCACCAAAGCCTTTTACTAGATCTCCAGGACCAATAAACTCATTGTTAGCAAGCATCTCATTTTGAGAAATCTTCTCATGGTCATCCTTATGATCAATATTCAAGCTTTCCTGTGAAAGATCAACTTTTAGTCCCTTTCCATCAAAAGCACCACAATACTCTGAGCAATCATCCACAATTATCTGTTCTGAAGCTCCCTCTGTCTGTTCAACATCTTTCATGGCCGATGCAGCTTGATTATGGTTACTGTTGATACCTTGCAACTGGATTGGAACTGGTGTAGAAGAAGAGGAACTGGGTAGTACCGATGATGATGCTGATGCTGAAGGCCTGTTCGGATTTGATGATGATGATGATGATGCTGAAGGCCTGTTCGGATTTGATGATGATGATGATGATGCTGAACCAGTAGAACCTCGCTGAACCAGAATCCGAGTCATTTTTTTCCCTCTTGAATAAACACAACGCTAGCAGCAAAAGTACTCCTAACTCAACCAAAATTAGAGGTAAAATGACCAAGGTTTCAATTTGTCACGTGTTCTGGCCTTGGGCACGGTGACGCCAATTCCTTGGCTGAATGATTTGCTCCAGCCCAATTTAATCTGATCCTCGCGAATGGCTTTCTGCATTCCCCTAACAATTCTCATGAGACCTTGACCTCCAAAATCTTAAATAACAAAACCCTCTTTTGTGTAAGGTTCTCGAAATTACCCGAAAGAAAAATTTCCAAGAGCAATATTATTCCACAAGCCCAGACTGCAACAATATTCATAATTTCAACAATGAAAATTTTCTCAAAAAAAAGAAGAAAACAAATGTCAAATGAAATCCCAAATTTGGGTGAATAATAATGAGCTCTGCAAGTAAAGTCAACAAGAAAGTTCAGCTGGGAAAAAAGTTCCAGCAGTCGTTCTAGCCATAAAGGTACAATATTGCAAAACTAAAAGATACAAGAGTAAGAGAAAAGAAGATGGACACAGAACTCAAGCTTCGTCCCCACAATGCATAATTGAACACCCCCTGCCCACCACCACCCACCCGGGAGGGGGGGACGGGGATAACACTAAAACGGCGAACTCGCATCTTAAATTCATTAGATATGATTCCCATTCCAAGTTAAATAACATCATTTTCTGTTTATCAAGAAACGACATCAGTCTTTACAACACTGATCATCAAGAAACTGATTTTTCCAACAAAAAATCAAGAATAACAGAAACACTAGACCCCATATACGAAACAGATACGAGAAAGCACAAGATTAGAGTTCAAGATTACCACTAAAATTGATCAGAGTTCAAGATTCCACAATCAAATGCATCAGTATCAATCAAGATACAAACTTTACGTCCAGAAACCCAAGGTTGACCAGAATTCAAGTAAAGAAACTCACCTTAGCTGATCCACACGCCCGATTGAAGTAAGAAAAGACTATCTAGGGTTCTTCCCAGACCGCAATAAGGGTAACAAAGCAAAGAAAGAGAGAGAGAGAGAGGATAATAACTTCGAGGCAAAGAAAAATTCTATGTATATATTTGTAGTGCGAGAGAGAGAACAAAAATAAGAACTAAAAAAAAATTAAGAAAGTGTCGGACAAAAGATTCAGAAAATTTTTGTGGAAAAAATTTAATGGGGAAGAAATGGGCCACGTGACTGTGGAATTTCTTTTTACAGCCGACTAGTGGGGCAGAGTTGGATGAAAGGGACACGTGGAGTTATTTCTGGAATTGTAGGAGACAAGGGAGAGGAATCCAAGTCAGCGCTGAGTATATATAACATATGGTAATGGAACAAACTGGAGTCTTGGTGTGTTAGAATAAACTGCTCTTTGTTGTAATTTGTAAATACAGAAAAGAAAAAGAGAATTTAACCAAAATAATTTCATTTTTAATCTTTTGATTCAAAATAACTATTTACAAAAATAATTCAAAACATATTTGAAAAGATCGTCTAAACAATTATGCTAAAAAGACAAACGTCGACACTTTTAACAAACGATAGACATAATTGTGAATCACGTCGACACTTAGTTACATTTTTTCTTTTAACATTTCATTATTTTTTTTTAAAAGTGAGTAATTTTTGTTTTTTTTAAAAAAAATCTGAAGACTTTTTTTTTTAATGAAATAGAGAGAAAAAAAAACTTAAACTTGATTGTAAATTACGTCTAAGTTTTTTTTTTTCTTTTTTTTACTAGTCATTAAATATTTTAAAAAAAATTTAGAAACTTTTTCTTTTTTAAATGTAATAGTGAGTAAATTTCTTTAAAAAAAAATTTAGCCATCTAAAAATAAATAAAATTTTTGTTACATTAGTTTTAGATGTCTAATTTTTTTTTTTTTTTAGACAAATTGACTAACTATTTCATTAAATAAAGGAAATTTTTTTAAAAAAATAGAAGATCAATTTTTACTACTATTAGTGTAAAAATTTAGTGTCAAAATAAAATTCAATATTAGTGTAAAAATATTTTTTAAAATTTGTATTCCAAAATTTATATAATAAATAAATATTATTAATTTATTTTTAGGCGTTTAACGTATTTTTAGACAAATTGACTAATTATTTCATTAAATAAAGGAAAAGTTTAAAATAAAAAATAGAAGATAATGTTTAATAACTGTAAAAATAGTGTAAACATAATATTTTTAATATTAGTGTAAAAATTAGAGAATTTAACCAAAATAACGTCCATTGAAAGACGTGATTCTTAAGCTTTTTTTTAAAATATACTTTTCTTTTTTTTAATATAGTGAGTAAATTTAAGAAAATAAATAAAAGTCTTTAGATTTTTTTTTGAAACTTTTTCTTTTTTTTAATGAAATAGTGAGTAAAATTTTACACTAATAGTATTAAACATGATCTTCTATTTTTTTCATTTTAAAACTTTTCCTTTATTTAATTAAATAGTTAGTCAATTTGTCTAAAACAAATGTTAGACACCTAAAAACAAATTAATAATATTTATTTATTATATAAATTTTGTAATAAAAATTTTAAAAAATATTTTTACACTAATATTGAAATTTATTTTGACACTAAATTTTTATACTAATATTAAAAATATTATTTTTACACTATATATTGTTTTGGTCATAGAGAGGTCGATGGCATTCATCTCTTAAATTCAAATTAATTTGGTTTTTTTATATTAATTAACTTAAGTTGAATATTAGTGTTAAAACCAATTGTAACTTTTTATTAATAAACTAATTAGACACAAATCTTAGTTTTTTGTTTATTATATTAAATATATTTTTAGGTTAAAAAATTAAGAAATGAATAAAATGAAAATGCAATATAAAAGTAATATATTTCGAATCACAAATGTTTAAAAAAATTCAATGGTGACCTACATAATCATGACGACCAGATGCACCACAACCACCGAGTCTAGATGGTGCTCTCAAGTGAGATGGATTTCGTAAATCCATTGTCCCATATCTACGGGCTCCATCTTGAATAATAGTTGGCTCATTCAATATGGATAACTGCGTAGATACTGGTGTAACACCTACAACTGTGAAAAAAGTTCAAATCCACTAGTAGGGTTTTGTGAATCAGAGAAAATAGCAAATCCTCCAGTAGGGTTTTGTAAAGATTAAGTGGCTGCAGAATGCAGAAGACCATAATTGGACTCTCCTTGAGGGAAATGTGATGGTCCATAAGCATTGTATGATGGTATAACTTCAAATCCAATTGAAAATGGCTTCATTTGGGGAGTATATAGTGAAGATGGTCCTACGTCACTAAAACGGCCAGTTGCGAGCCGTACATCTGTGGACGGCACATGTGTAGAATGACTCCGACAGAGAGTATGATTAGACCTTCAAGGACCTAAAGAAGGTCCAACACCAATATATGCATATGCAACAGAGTGCGTCAATTGGGGAGTTTGCAGTGAAAATGGACCAACATCACTAAAATGTGCATCTGGATGTCGTCTATCTGTAAAGGGTCTATCAGGGGTATGTTGTGAGAAAGGCTCAGCATCATTGTATCGAGCTACCGAAGGTCGTCTGTCAGGAGATGGTCTATGTGCACTACGTTTCCGACCTCTAATGGCAATGGTTTGCATGGGCTGAACAACATCGTTCTGGCAAGGACGACATTGCAAAAATGAATGCCGTCCAAACCTTCTGAATCTGCCCTGAAAAGTATTCTTCAATTTTTTTAATGCATTCGCAAGCGGTTCTTTTGCATTGTGATTTTCTCTTAACACATCATTGATCTCCCAATATGATTGGTGCATCACCCCCAATTACAAAAAATATAGAAAGAAAAAAATTAGTTACGATAAATATTTAATATTTACTAATTAACGAGTTACAAGCACGAACCACGTCCTCTGCTACGGTTGCATGTCCCTCAAATCCACGTGGATAGTACTGGGATCAATGGCTCCGAGTGGCCCTATATAATGTCTATTGTACCAATTAATGTAATTAGGAAATAATCGATGTACATTTGTTATTGGATAGCTGGCCACAATATGATTTTCTCTTTCACTCCACGAGACAACGTAGTTTAAATGCTTTTGTCTCCAATCTTGACCAGATATAGCACGAACTTCTTGGTGCAAGTTTGAACTAGTGTCATGATGTGGGGGTATCATCTGAAACTCGTAAAATTGTCGATGTACACGATCTGGAAAATGCATCTCCACAATATAAAATAATATCAATGGAACTTTGGCCTTCCAAATATGTTGACCCGCACAACAAAAATCTGGTAGAGACTCTAGAACTGCCAAATACGACGTCCACAAAAACTGTAAATTTATGAAAATACTAATATTAAATGAGATTTAAAATGTAAACCATACACGAATTTAAATCAAGTAAACTCACATGATAAGAATCTAAGCCATCTAAAGAGTCTCTATATCCTCGCAGTACATTAGCAATATGAATAACATGTAATAACTCAGTACGCCATCGAGCTGCGAGTGGTGCACCATCTACAATCTGGGGGTCATCTATATTTTCCCGAAACTGTGGCCGCATAGTGTGAAATCTTTCCCAAGCCCAAAACTACATAAGAGGAAATAGATAAAATAATAAGTATTGTAAAAAAGGAAAATATATTAGATATTATACAAAATATCAAATTAGGAAAAAAATACCTGTAGTAATAGCACAGGGCCACCTATATCTATAGTGGTTCGTTTTGAAACGTAGCATAAATTATGATACAAACATGCCAATACAACACTGTCCCAACTGTACTCGGATGTCTGTCGAAAATCCCGAAATAATTCTAGTAAGTAGAGTGGGACCAATCTAGTTGACTTATTCACAAATAATAAACCACCAAGTAGCTGAAGCAAACGCATACGTGCACGCTGTTAGAAAATAATATCTTCAGAATTCAATGGAATAAATGTTGCTGCCTCATCCATGAATGCACTGAACCTCAATCTATTGCATCTGGCTCTGATGTGATACCCATCAATTCTTGGCATATATATTGCCACTCTGCAATCGTGCGACCTGGAATAAATCCGGTCACAGGAAGACCATCTACCCTAAGCCCTAACAAGATTTCAACGTCTTGAAATGTAATGTCTACCTCGCCAAAATGTAGCTAGAATGTATGGATCTCCTATCTCCATCGCTCAACTAGTGTTGTGATCAAGGCACGATCGTATTTTGGTTGCCCCATTTCATTTGCGATACGGACAATACTCTCGAAACCAGCAAGTGAAATATAGTACAAGACATGTGGGTGAGAATTTCTAATCTCATCCCAAAATCTCTTATCATTATTTCTAGATCTTATAACAATATCCATACATTCTGTTGAAGCATAGCGACTTCTGTATTTAGCCTGTAAACCTAAGAGATTCACTGGAGGATTCATCCTGTATTTAAATGAAATGAATTTGATCAAATATTTAAACGATAAACTACAAGAATTTGTTTCAATCTTCTAAACCAAAATGAGACATACATGATTTGTCATAAAATGTCACGATCATTATACAAATATTAAAACAAATTATCATTATTCTAAATTAAAATTTTAAAAAGTCATAATTATAAGACATAAGTAATTATTATTATGCAACAACATATACAAATGATTATCCATTCATTCACACCGTATACGGGAATGCCAAATGAATTAAGTAATACACAATTCATGAATTCAATACATAAAATGAAAACTCTAATGTAATGAGAAGCAGTAGGTCATCTTTCATGGGTCTCTCAACACTCTTCCAGGACATCTAAGTCTGTTGTGGTCAAGTTGATGGCAAATGCCACATCGAGGTCCTTGTCGTTGATCCATTTTATTATGAAACCTTCTTGTACGTAACCTGCCCGATCTTGTGTTTTGAAGCCGGTGAGGTAGAATATGCAATTGCAATATTGTGCTTTCCCACAAATCCTCATGCGAAATAAGCATGAATCTCACCACATACGTTGTTTTATATGTCGTTGTTGTATAATAATGACTCATAAGTTCTATTGGGTTCACAAGTAACTTACAACATACGGCAATAGCATGAAAACATGGCATTTTATAGATAGCCCATTTGCCACAACTACAATTTTTATCTGTTAAATTAACAGTATGCGCATTTCCACATTTTCCATTCAATCTGCCACGAGTAATGACACCAGCAACCCGTTCTTCTTTGTGGAAAATTTGAACAATGTGTCTTCTAGCATTTTTCTCAAGTTTGTTGAATCTAATTCATTGGTATCGCGAAAGAGGACCTTGTATTTGGGCAGCTTCATCTCTATAGTCACAAAAATACGTCACCATTCGTTGAAATGTCATATTCACACACATTTTGATTGGCAAAACTCTAGCACCCCTGATGACATTATTAAGACACTCTGACATGTTTGTCGTTAATTGACCACATCTGAAACCACCGTCATGTGCGAGTGCACATTTTTTCAGAGAGATATCCATCAGCCAATTATAAGCATCCTGGTTGATTGTTCTCATTTTTTCAATAACTTGGTCGAACTTCCTAACCTGACAGGCAGATCCAGCCTGCCAACATAGAATCTTTAAATGAACATCCTTAAACTTGGTGTGAAAGTTGCTTCGGAGATGACGCAGACAATATCTATGGTGTGCAAAAGGTGGCTGCCATAGTGGACGTTGTTCCAATGCTATAAGAAGCCCTGGGTGTTTGTCAGATATAAGACACACTCCTTGTTCATTTCCCATCAAGTGAACACGTAGATAGTCTAAAAACCAACCCCAACTTCTTGTCGACTCTTCATCCACAAGGGCGAAAGCCAAAGGTAACACACGATTATTAGCATCCATGAATAGTGCTATAAAAAGTTTTTCATTATATACACCTCGTAAGTGGGTGCCATCGACACTAATCACTTTGTGCATATGTTGGAAAGTATGAACACATGGGCGGAATAACCAGAATACATAATCAAAATAGTAAACACCACCTTCAGCTTGACTGTGATGCATCCACTCAACAATTGTGCCCGGATTTGTAGACTGCAGAGCTCGAAGAAAATGAGGTAGTATTGCAATAGATGTAGGCCAATCGCCATAGATCTCTTCCAAGGCAAACTTGCATCCCTTCCAACATTTTCTATATGTTGGTTGATCTTTAAGTAACTCATGTATATGGGCACATATATCATTACACTTTAGCTATGGATTCTCTTTCACAAGGTGGAGTATGTGCTTGCCAATAAGTCTTGAGCTTAGGTTCCAGTGGTCATTTCCACTAGTGTCAATAATGCATGTATATTCTTGGCCAAATTTTGTCAGCTGCCAAACACCAATATTTGATTTTGAGATAACCCGCATTTGCCATGAACAACCCGTTTCTTGCCTAGTTTTGCATTTTGCGAGCCACAAATTTGAACAACTTTTCTTCACATGAAATTCGCGACCTATTTCAATTGAATACAATTTGCCACTATAGCCTCATTTTTGTTCATAAATTTTTTTCCAATAACTAACTCACGGTTTTCTTCTGACCACATATCCAAGCTCCATGATTCACCAGGTTCAGTTGCTACGTTACAATGATCACCCAATAGACTTGAGAAATAATTATCAACTGAAGTTTTGTGTGTATCATACACAACATCAAGGGGTGGACCATAAGTCGTTTCACTACTTGTCGGAATACCATGTATGTTTGATGGCCCTGCATGGTCGTCTTCCAAGTCTAAGTCTTCATCACAATCTATGTCTTCCTCCCATGTAGAATCATCCCCATTAGCATCCAAATATGATATTGCCCCGTTTGCATCAACTTCAATTCGAAAAACATCTCCACGTATGCGTTCATTAGTCACAAGTTCAGTGACTACATCATGGTGAATCAGATAATCATATATGCTATCAACAATTGGTGCAGATGCACTAACCCCACTCTGTCCTCCAACATCGGAAATACTCGGTAGAATTTGTTTATTTTCATAATCATAGGAAATATATGCCTGAGACAAATTCTTTTGCTCTTGTATATACACTTTTGATATCCCACTATATATCTGTTGCATATTGTACATTTTTTTCATATCTTCATCGGTCATAATAGGCATTAGAGTGCACATAGGTACATTACAAAATGATGATGGATATAAAATTGTCAACTTTAGTTGAAACTCTTCTGTGGACACACCTATGATTTGATAAATTCTACTAAAAAAGGCATCATATCGAATCCGTCATTCTAATATAAAAGAATTTTTCATTGGTCCTTCAAAGTAATATGAGTTATTTGCACCCATAGCAATTTCACTATCCCACTATAACAGTACATTCAAGGGATTTGGAAGTGACATATCTGAAAAAATAGTCACTTTAAACTATTTCAATTACTATTGTTTGTGAAATTCATCGACATATAAAATTACACATCCACATATAAAGTTAAAAATAATATATAACACCTCAAATTATGAATGAACCAAAAATAAAGAAATGAAAATGAATGAATTTCTATATAAGGAAAGAAAAAAATTTGATTATTATAAAACTATAATTCTTAACATACCATTAAAATTGTCAAAATTCAAATGAATAAAAAATTACATTGTCAAAATCATGAATTTAGTCATTTCTACTAGGACATAAATGAATAACAAAATAAATATTTATTTATTTATTTATTCATTAAAGTGATCTATTTTTATAAGTAAATAAATAAATTTATTACATGACAATTTTGTAATCATTTAAATAAATATAAACAATGTCAAATTACAAATGAACATTAAACATATATAAAAAATTAAGAAGTTATTTATTTCCTTTAGTAAAAATATTAATCATTATATATATATATATATATATAAAGAAATAACTTAATTGAATATATAAATTTATAATAATTGATAGAACAAAAAATGTATCAAACATTTATATGGTAATTAAGCCATACAAAATATATACAACATATTCAATCATATATGAGAAAAATAATCCTTAACATATTCAACATATTCAACTATAATTCTTAACATACCATTAAAATTGTCAAAATTCAAATGAATAAAAAATTACATTGTCAAAATCATGAATTTAGTCATTTCTACTATGACATAAATTAATAACAAAATAAATATTTATTTATTTATTCATTAAAGTGATCTATTTTTATAAGTAAATAAATAAATTTATTGCATGACAATTTTGTAATCATTTTAAATAAATATAAACAATGTCAAATTACAAATGAACATTAAAAATATATAAAAAATTAAGAATTTATTTATTTCCATTACAAATAAAAATATTAATCATTATATATATATATATATATATATATATTAGAAATAACTTAATTGAATATATAAATTTATAAATTTATAAAATTGATAGAACAAAAAATGTATCAAACATTTATATGGTAATTAAGCCATCCAAAATATATACAACATATTTAATCATATATGAGGAAAAAAAAAGTAAATATTATTACTACAAAAATATCCCTACTGTTTTTTTTAACAAATTATATAATGTCAAATGTTTCTGTTTCTCTATACGATTTTCCATCAAATCCAAATGATCCTCATTCCTTTTCTTTTTGTTTTCTAACAATTAAACTATAAATATTGAAATATTTTTAGTTCTTTACAACATCATATTTAAATTGCAAAAAATTTTCCTCATGAAATATGTAATATATTGTAATAATAAAATTTCAAGCAAATATTTCAATTGCACAACTACAACATATCACATATGAAATTTAAAATTATTGTAATAATAAAATTAAAAAAAATTAAAATGTCATAATAATAAAACATCCGACAACATTATAAAAAAATATTAACTAAAACTTACATAAACACACTGTAAAAATATATAAGAATAAACACTATAAAAAAGTTGAAAAAGGAAAAAATACCTGGATATAGACGATTACAACCCAAACTCTAATTTACTTTGATCCCCAAACTCCAACTTCAACTTCCTCGAATCACCTGAGTGCAGGAAAAAGAAATTAATCTTTCAAATAAACACACGATCTCATTTTGAAAAGAAAAAAAAATTCACAAAACTTAAACTTATAGAGTATTTTTGTATATGATTCTCCTTCAAATCCAAATGCTAGTCTTTAAATCACACAACCAACTTCCTCTGTATTATTGAAAAGGAGGTAGTTCTAACATAAAATAAAAAAATTTGCACGCCTCACTTAAAGCTGGAAATTGTAAAATCCAAAACAGGAAAAAAAAAACTCTTACGGTTGCAAAGAATGTAAAGGAAGGTGAAGAAATAAATCAAGAGAATGAAAAAGAGATGAAAGCACAAAGAGCTGCTAGTGCTTGAAGAATGGGTTAAAATGTAAGGGAAATGCTATTACAACCGTGAACTTTGGCAGCTTTGCCAGAGAAAAAGCCAGGCTTACAGCTTTGCCTGTGACCAACGCAAGGAATGGACAAATGAAGAGGACGATTATGCATTGAACAGAACTACCCCATGAAGAAGAATTTTTGGAATTCTTGAATAGAAATCCCGTGAAGCTTGCGTGTGTGGCGACGTGCTTGAAGAATACGTCGTTGGAGTTGGACGTGCCTGAAGAACACGTCATTGGAATTGGACTCCAATGCTGCGCCTCTGATGATCGAACGTAATTCTGAGACTCCCATGTTTCGCCTCTGATGATCCGAAGACGTTGAAGCTTTGAACATAAAGAGTTTCTTCAGCCCATGCTTCACTTCGCCTCTGATGATCCGAAGACGTCGAAGCTTTAAACAGAAAGAGTTTCTTCACAGAAAGTTGTCTTAAAGGTTCTCTGCCCGTGAAGCCTGAAGAACACGTCATCCTTTGGAATTGGACGTGTTTGAAGTTCTACCGAGGCCGACTCCGACGATCGCTGCTGCGCCTTGATGATCGAACGTCTCTGCTGAAGATGTCGAAGCAACTTCATTGCTTCACTGTTTTGCTCGAAGCTTTCGACAAAGATGGCAATTATGTCGACGTTCTTGCGAAACACGTCGATGTTTCGACATGTTTTTCAACTCTGTTTAGGGTTATTTTGGTACACGCTCAGGAAATAAGGTTATTTTGGATCAAAATATTAAAAATGGGGTTATTTTGATTAAATTCTCAAAGAAAAAAGATTTTGCTGATGTTGTTCTTCATATGTTACCTGAACATGGGATAGGAGAGGATTTTGTGGATGAATGAGGATTTGTAAGATTACATGATTAATGATTACTTATTGGACTTTGGTAATATAGGAGTCCTAGACTTTTTTTTTTCTTAATTAACTTGTTATATCAAATAAGGTAGTTAGTTTTTAGGTTGCTTTTAAAATTTTACATTAATTTAGAATGTAAAATAGTAAATAAATGAGTAGGTGTATTTCTAAAAGGAGACATTCAAGTAATCATTTAGTCCCTCAAAACTTCTCAAATCCTTAACCAACTCACCAAAATTATCTATAAAAGATAAATTAACGATACAAGTTTTTATCTAAGAAACTAAAAAAAGAAAATCTAATTCAATGAAAAATGGAACCAAAGATAATGAAATAGTCATCTGACACCTTTTTGCATATACTCTACATTTAGCAATTGAGTTTTTGACCCAAATGACTCATTTGGGGTACTATTAAAGTGAATACTAAAGTGTCGTCCATGATAATGAAAGTGGTGGAGCCGCTATCACATGCAAACAGAGCACGACAATGACAAGTAAAGTCAAATATGAATGAGTATTAATGGATGAGTATTAATAACACCACAAATACTCATTAAATTCATAAGGATTAATTTACTCATCCATGTTTAACGGTACCTACCATTGACGTGTTCCATTTGGATATGACGGCTTGGTCACTTTCAATGTCGTGGATGACACCCTCAATACCATGTTTCTTTCCACGTCCACTTTAATATTGTTATAAGCGTTTTGAGCCATTTTAAAATATTGCACATAAAAAAAAACATGACATATAATAGGGAAGGTTTGTAATACCCAATTATAATTTAATGGGCTTAATTACTTAAAAAACCCGACCCATTATGTTTTATTATCTCACATATAAATAGACAAGGGTTAACATAATTAATTATTTTTTCCCCTTAATCTCGAATCCCGATGTAATTTTCTCTACCTTTTTCAGGCATGGCAGGCACCATATGGTTGGGCAGCGGCGGCGGCAATAAGCCTAAAAACATCCATTTTTTCTAGCCTCCCACAAACTATAGAATTTTGTTTCGAAAAAAAAAAATAGAGAAAGACCGAGTGGGAGAAGACCGAGAGAAGGGGAAGGGAGAAGGAAGGGGGAGGGATGGCAAAGAGGAGGCCAAGGGAGGGGAGGAAGAGAGTGGGATGGAGGGTCGACAGTGGGAAGGGGGCGGCAGAGGGAGGGGGGAGATGGGAGAGAAGAAAAGGAGAATAGAAGAAGAAGGGAGAAGAGAGGAAGAAATGGGGGGGGGGGGAAGGGCGGCGGTTGAGGGGAAGAGGGGGGGCAGCGTCGGCTGGAGTGGGAAGAAAAGGGGGGTGGCGGCTCGGGTTAGAAAAAAAAGAAGAAGAAGAGAATTAGGGTTTTGAGGATAGAGGGATATTTTAGTAATTTTTCATTAGGGTTTACAAACCCTAAAATTTCCTCAATTTCAGATACGAATTTACATATTTACCCACAAATATTTTAGGATTTCCAAATTAGTTCATAATCTTTCTATAATTTTCAATTTGACCTCAAACTTCTTAAAAATTATATTTTTACCCAATTTGTTTTAGAAATTCCTTTTTTATACCACAAGACTTATTTAAATTCTGTTTCAACCCATATTTTCAAAATTTTCGTTTTTAGTCCCCAAACTTTCGAAAATTACGATTTGACTCCTGAATTTTTCTAAAATTACAGTTTGACCTCAAACTTTTCTAAACTTGAAAATTACCTTTTTCTTATACCAAAAGTGTTCCCAAATCTTTTCAAAATGCCAAATATTTCCTTTAACTTTTCAAAAAGCTATTCTTTTCCTTTTTATTAGATTATTTATTTATTTAAAATCAATTATTTAGTTTAGTCTTTCAAGCTTCTAATTCATTGAATACTTTTAATGTAGGAAACAAAGATTTAGGGAGCTAGTTATTCCACGCAACTTAGCACGCATTTTTTATCTGCATTTTGAGGTGGGAGTTCTAACCTTATTTAAAGTATTTAATTCTTTATATTTATATGTTATATGTGCTATTTTATTTTATGATTAATTGTGCACTTTAAATTCTATTATGATTTGTGTACAATGATTTTATAATTACACATATAAATGTTTATTGCATATGTCATCAAACAACAGGGGCTTATGTACGATAAAATAGGGACTTATGTCCGATTGAACAGGGGTTTTAGCTCGATTAAACAGGAGTCTTTGACTCGATGACATGCATTGACCATTGATGTTTACATGATATTTTCAATGTGTATATCCCTGAAATATATCAAACTTTACTCCCATTAAGTACTTTGTACTTAACTCATACATTATGTTATTTACAGGCTGATGGGTTGCGATGTGGGGATGGAGGATGACTGATCATTTGTGAAATTTTGAATTTGTTTTAAATTATGTTCTCGTTTTCGAACTATGAATATTTATGTTTATGTTTTAGTTGGTATAAATAATTTTATTTTGGCAAAGATTTTTTTGAATTCAAATTTATAATTTGAAATTTGGGATTTTGATTCATGATTTGAGAATTTTGACTATTTTAATTTTGGTATATTTTTTTACTTGACTATTATATTATATTTACTATTTTGGATATTTTTTGGGGAAAAAAAATCTGAGATGTTACAAAGTTCATTTGGGTAAAAAGCTTTTAGCAACTAGGGTGGCAATGATGAGCCAAATTGCTTGAAGGTTTTGGCCATCGTGGATCTAGTTCGATATGCTTCTTGTTCATGTTCAAATGTTTTGTTTATCTAGTAATCTTTTAATTTATAAACCTATCACAGCCAAAATTCAGATTAATTTATATCTGTAACTATGCAATAATATGATTTTTTCTTTTTCTTTTTCTTTTTTTTAGACAATAAGTATATTACTTTTTCAGGAAAAATTTAATTATAAGTTACTTTTTTCTGTTCCTTTTAAGAACTATGGGATGAATTATTTCTTTGTATTTAAATGATATTTGTTTTGAGTTGTATACAAAAATAAACTAGACATAACTAAAAACATATTTTTCATAACATGACAAAGTTCAGACTATTAAATACATTGTTAATCCCACTTGAAAAGATTTCATACTCTATTGGCAAGTATAGCCGTTGAATTTCTAGCAACCTTTGTTCCAATATGACAAAAATTATATAAAATATTCTTATATTTTCCCTTTTGCTCACTATTACTAATAAATCTTACATAGTTATTACATTATTACTTTTACTTGAAAGCTAAATTTTACAGTAATACCTCAATAATTTCAATGTCACATGATTGATGGTACTCAATCATTAGCTTGTTGATCCAATAATATGGCTAACAACAGCAATCAACATATAGTTGGCAGAGATTGACATCAACTCGAAAAAGGTTCATATGCCTAAACCCACATTGCAATTGATCGTACACATTAGGAAACAAGATCAAATATCCATATTTTATTTTCTTAGAAATGAAATATGTAGATTCAATTTACAGCTCTAATAATAGTTGGCTATTGGCTTAAAAAGATGGTCGTATTTTTATGCTAATAATGTTTTTCTCAACTATTTTTGGACTTTAATGTAGTTACTTCAATATAGTTACTTAATTGTTCTACTGTAAATAAAACACACCCAACTCTATTATTTTGGTAAATGGGGAAATCTCCAGAGTCCAGATTGGTCTTCTAATGGCCAATTTCTTCAAACTGGTTTCCCAATAATTTTTTTTTTAATGGATGTACAAAATTTATGTAAGTTACCACCATTTATGCATGTACAAAATCCAAAATTTCCCAATCCAGTAACACTTTTTTATGTAACTCACTATCATTTACATGATGCTTTGTAGATTCAAACCTTAAATGAGTACTATTATTGTTACTGTGGCAAGACATGTCATCGAAATGAAAAGGCATTATATCCACCCAACATAAGGATCAGTTGGTTTACCAGTAAAGTAAAACATACAAAAGAACTAAAAAATTGTTGCTAATTGCACCTCAAGCTCAGTTAATCATCCATGGAACACAATTAAGAGCCTATCAAAATAAATAAGATTGATTACAAGCGAAAACATTAGGTGGTAGCGAAAGTTCTTTCATAGAATGTAACATTTGACATGGTCTAGATAAAATCTTGTATAAAACCTGCACAAAAGGAGGTATTGGATGGTATAATTCCATTTCCATCAATGTAGTACCTCCCATCAGTCTCTAGTGAACTGTAAACCTTGGTTGTTCTTCAGCAATGGGCTCGCATTCAGTTTGTAAACTCCAACCTGTTAAAATCTTCTCCCAGCCTCCTATCTTCAGAAAATGAACAGCACATTGATCAAACATCTAAAGAAAAGAAATTAAAGAATTTCACACTTATAAAGATTCAAAAAATAAATTAAATAGCAAGAACCGAGAAAGATATTTGATATTCAATCTTAAGTTACTAAAAAGAAAGAGAAAACCAGGGTAGAAATGCCCCTTTAAGCAGTAATTCCTAACTGAATTCTCTCTTTGCTCATGATTTTTCTTGTCTTGTTTTCACTAATGAAAGCAGTATTTCAACATCCAGTGCTGAAAGACCAACAAACTGGCACATAGTTCCTCAACTCTATCCTAGAAATTTTTAAAGGGCTTCATCAGAATTTATTCATGCAGCGACTTTAAATCAAGAATGAACAGGAATGCTCCTCAGTCAAAGAAAGCTAAGTCATGCCAATTTACACCTTTAGCAGTAGAACATTAGGCAGAACTTTGCATTTCAATCACTGGCAATTTACAAGCATTCTCAAACACATCATTTGTATTAGAATACATCAGTTAATTTATAAGGACATGCAATCAGAAATAGACTCGTAATTCATTACAATATATTCAGATATCAGGTCATCCTCGAAGAGCAATCATGGCAATCAAGTTAAAAAAGCCACTGCTCTGCATTTCTTTGTATTGATGCCAAAAGTTCTTCTATGGATAAGGTACTGGTTCTTTTAAAGGCTGTCAACTTCCATGTTGTTTGCGAACATGTACAATATATGATCCTCCAATATGATCAAAAGATCCAAAAATCATCTCTTTTTTCACAAGAGAAGCATAATGTAAGCTATGAAAGTACATTTACATACAACTGCTTGATTTTGACATAATAACCATGTAAAATATAATAACTCTAACCTTTTGTCATGTATGACTGCAAAATTGCTGTCACTAGAAAAGAACAGTAACTTTAAATAGAAAATAAGATCAGTTGTCAGTTGTCACCTATATAATATATTTCCAGCGCTTCAGCTCCTGCAGATGATCAAGCATCAAGACATCTTATGGGAAATTCTAAAGAATCAGCTACTGGATTTTTCTTCATTCTCCGGAAAAATAAATTGAAGATCTTCGTTGTCTCTGTACACTTGTACCAGAGCAGCAGCTTTATATGCAAATATTCCAACCATTGCTGGCAGAAGCTGAGAACACAAGATCTCACATGGACAATCAAAGAACAAGAAGGAAATGAAGGCAGTTCTCAGTATGAAATCAAACATATACAAGAGAATTTCCTGAAATTACCTGGAAATCAAATAAATCATGGGTAAAATGCTGAGACAATTCCCACAATCCATAAATTACAGCAGGAATCACTAGCCTTGGAGATGAAAGAGCAAGGCCACTACCCTTTACAGATCTCTCAAACAGATCTTGCAGATCCTCACTTCTTATTCCAATTCTGTTTAGAAACCAATGTTAATATAAAGATTCTCAGTTGGAAGCTAAATTGGAACTAATAAGAAATTTAAGACTCAAGGACAACTTTTTTGATTTCTTTTGGCGGAAAACTTGTGGAACTGCTTCTTTTGAGAGATTGTCAACATATTGCCATAACAGTTGAAGGTACAAGCAACTGCATTATCAAACAACCAAGAGAAAAATGTTAGAGAGTACCTTGCAGATAAAGTGTTTGACCAATTTAGTTGTGGAACGTAAAATTATTAGGCTGGCAAGGTGGAAAAAGGTCTGAAACACATTAAAACTTCAGCTCTGATAGTACCATTGGATTTTGTACACAGACAAATATGATAATTCCACCATTCATCTCAACCAAGAAAAGATCACCTATTCAGATTGCATGTATTGGGAGACTGTAGCTCATTAAACACTGCAATGTATAGCTTCAGTAGTTTCTCCAAGATCTAAAGAGTATAATCCTTAACTTGTAAAGTAGTATTGAAGTGCAAATCCTCTATTAGGATGTATAAGTGAATTATTGAATTACCAACCTGAAAAAAACTCCTATTCCATAGCTCAAAGCAGCCTGTACCATAAGCAAAGTAGGTCAGGCATTTAATAAGCATGCGTGGATAACATCTGTTACTCTTCCAATGCCTCTTCAAAACAATAAGGTTTTTTTTTTTCATTTTTTCCCAAACAATGACTTAAATGTATTAGAAAAAAGAACTCTATAACAAAATAATATTAGTTTATTTTCCAAGGAGAAGTAAAGCTTTATAAAGTTTGCTATGACTATTTTTTTTCCTTTCTTTTGGGGGGCGGGGGGAGGTTTACTTGTTGACTTCTTAGATGTTTTGGAATGAAGTTAAGGATAGAGATAAGATATGAGAAGAGGAGAACTAATAGCTTCTACACATCAGGAACCATTCTAAAAAGCATATCAAGGTCATGTAAAGTTATCAATATATAGAAAGTTACCTCAAGTGACAATACTACTAGACAATAGCCACTACATGCAGTTCCAATCCCCACAGTCAATAGAAGCAGTTCTCTCTTGAGCTGCAATAGAAATGGGTTAAATTGGATATGTTACCACAGTCAAGAATGAAATGTGTCCTTCCAATGGATAGAGAAAAATGCTACTTTAGGTGCTACAGACCAGACTTCATGTTATCTTATTCATTAGGATCAACTTGTTAGAATTTGTTATTCTTTTACAATAATGAATGAAAATGGTCAAACACCTAAAGCATACAAAAGGGCTGCTAGACAGGGAAGGTTACTGATTAAAATTCCCTTCTATTTTTTCATCTCTCTCATTCCTTTCATAGATGCAACCATCATGAAACTATGCATATTCATGTAAGAAGGCCAAATTGTGACTAGTACTGGACACAACTTGAAGTATGGTTTCTTTCTCTACAATCTTAGCAGTATACTACATGGAGATAATAAATCAAACTATCCTAGTAGCATGGCTCACTCTTCATCATGGTAGATGAAATCTAATAAGCCCAACCTATACTTTTTTTTTTTTTTTAAAGGATTGTAAATGGTTCCCAATCTCCCCCTTATAGATTCTTACCATGAACTTACGGAAGTAGGTGAGATGTCTTACCGACTAAAACTGTGCCTCTAATCTAAACCCAACCTATACTTGAAGGCATTAAATCCAGAAAACAAGCAAATACAAAAGAATGATTGTGGATTGTTAGTTGCAGCAGCATTGACGGAACTATGACTATCCAAAGTTCAGCAAAACAAACCAAGAGTAAATTCCAAGAAAAATAATACAAAATAAATGCATAATGAAGTAAAACTGAAGATCATACAGCTTCATATTTGAGCAAGTTGAGCTTTCTCCTCCTCTCACTATCATTTTGTAACTCCTGCCATTTCAAAGAAATATTACTTTCAGTTTCCAAAAGAATAATAAGAAAAACCTAGAAAAGAACATACACTTGATTTAAGATTGTCCTGGAAATCATCCTATAATTTCACCTGAATGATCATCTTCTTGTTGGTCGGTGCCGAGCTGGAATCCCCCAAAACCCATTCATTAGTTCTTTTAAATTTCAAAAATCCACCACTCTCACTTTCTTCAACTGATGCCTAACAATACAACCAATTTAAGAATGAAATTTACAATGATAAACTACAGTACTGATCACCATACTACATTCTGGCAAACAATAATTTTTTTATAAAAAAAAAAAAAAAAACCTCTTCTGGTGATTGAACATTGTTCTCAGCAACTTCTGCCATTACTGCATTACTATGAGAATCAATGGCTTCCCTCAACCAAATTCTGTCAGAAACTTTTGCTATAAAATCTCCAGTCAATTCCCTTTCCTTTATAAACGTCCGTAACACATCATCTTCTGCGATTTCACGCACTTTTCCATTTTCCAAACAAAAAAAAAATCAAATAACATATTTCAACCACACAAAGAAATTAAACAAAAGTTTTGCTGAAAATTCAAGAACCCAGTTCTGTAGAGCTTTACGAGGACGAGAGGTTCCAAGAACCGAGAAGATTACTGGGACAGATAGTCGAAGACGACGATACTTTGACGAAAAATTCCGAGAGTAGCATAAATTCAATGGAAGAGAAATTGCAGAATTCATTTTTGAGTGCAGAGCATTTTCTCCTCAGTTTTTTGCTTTGTTAAAATATCTCTGGTTTCCAGATAGGGGGCCAGTCGACTACGTCATCCTTTGCCGGGACTGGGAGGGAGTGAAAGGGAAGATGTTAAATTAATGAGGATGTTTCTTTATATTTTATAAGCTTAGGGACCTCAATGTAATTTTAAATAATTTTTCCTAATTCTAATTCTGCTCAAGTCGAAGACAATACCAGAATTTGAAGAAGCATATCATAATGAATCATTTGTACCGTCTCCTTAATAGCCAATTATATAAGAATGTGCATCCACAAGTTGATTAACAAAAATTTTACTTTATTATTAGGTAAATTGACCTATTTTGTCTTTTATCTTTACATTTTTTACGAATATAATTCATTATTTTTTTATAATCTCACTAAAATAAGTTTTTATCGTCATTTTCCAGTGAAAATTTCACCAGATTCCGCACGTGATAAATAAATATGGGCAAAATGGTAGATTCATTTTGGATTAAAAAATGACAAGGGTCTATTTGACAAAAGTTATAAAGATAGTGGATAAAAAACATTTTTAAAAAATAATAAATTATATCGATCAAAATTATAAATATAAAAGACTAAATAGGCTAATTTGCCATCTAATTATGATTCACTTATATTAAATAAAGTATTGAATTCCCTACCAATTTTTTGTTGACCTTATCTTGATCAATTTTTTTAATTAAAAGTTAGTTTAATATTTATTCTGCACTAAAAAAAAATTAAAATAGCTGTAAGTACTTTTTTTAATAAAAGTATTTTTAAAAATTTATTTTCATATCTATTTAGATACTCATACGTTCAACAATTAAATATGAAAAATAAGAATTTTATTATCTATATATTTCAAAATCTGAATTAAAATTTTTTAAAACACTCATTGAAAGTTTTCATCCAAACGCATTGTAAAAGTTTGAAAAATAATTATTTAATATGTTTTCTAGTTAATTAAGACTATTTTTCATATTTAATTATTGGGCATAATGAGTTTCTAAATAGATATCAAGATAAAGTTTTAAAGATATTTTTATAAATAAATAGTGACAGTTATTTTAATTTTAGTGTGGAATAGACATCAAACTAACTTTTAATTAAAAAATTTGATTAAAATAAGGTATTGTTAAAGATTGGTTGTGGGTGAAAAAAGTTCACTCGCCCACTCTCTCACAAATTTTTGTTGAAGCTAATAAAGAGACGGGCACTTGACTGCATGTATTGCACTCACAAGTCCACTCCATAATCTACTCGTGACTACTTTTTGATTAAAAGATTTTGTACAAATTTTAGTAGTTTCTAATTAATACTCTTATGTGTTGAGGCTTTAGACCTTTGGTAACCATTAATAGGGATTTTAGCTTAGTTTTTTATTATTGCAATCAACTTAGAAACACTATTGTTAGCATTATTGAAAATTGGAGATTGGAAATTTTCATTTTTTTCGTATTTTCATCTACTGATTAATGAGTTTATCTCTCTCCTTTAATCTATCTATGATGTTTTCTTTTATGGATTGTGAGTAGACTTTTATAGTTAGCAAAGACATGTATTAGGTAAAATTTATTTGTGATTATGAGATTATGTTCGTCAATTAAAAATCTAATCTTTCAAGATATTTTTTCTATTTATTTGAGTATTCATTCAATTCTTATTTCGATTTCAATTCTATTTATTTTTTTTTCGATTTCAATTCTATTTATTTTTTCAACTCTTTTAAGGTCATCTTAATTGTATTGCACAATTGATCAATTAGGGTTATGTTGAATCGATTTTCAATAACTAATAGTAGTAACTATTAATTTCTCTAAATTGATGTTTGGTTAATTGATGAAGAATTATTTGAAACAAATTGCATGATTTTAATCAGCCACTAATTTTATGTCATTTACGTTGATGTTGTCATTGATCTCTATGCAACTTGATTGATTATTTTATACGATTGATTAGTTAATTTATATTAATTAAGTTATGGGCTGATTTGTTGTGCTTCTCAGAGATTAACATAATTTTACAAGAATCGAAATTGACGTGCTAAGCAGAATTCTAAATTATTGCTCAAATATATGTTTATCAATGATTGATCCCAAATAAATGAAACCAAAATATAAAGTCATTGCTAGCGCATTTTAATCCATTGATATTCTAGTTGTTTGTGATAAATTTTTTTTAAAGCTTTGATTTAAAAATTTGTTTTAAACAAAAAAACTTCTTCAAATTTGATTAGTCTACTTAATTAAAGACTTTAAAAATCTCCATGGTTCGACTTTTATTTGTCATAACTTCACAAGTTGGATGAGTTTGAAATTTAATTTAATAGGTCAATGAGATGCTCATCAGTGCTAAATAGATGGAAATGCCTTTTTTGAAATTCATCTACAAAGCACGTGAGTGATGAAAAATTACGTTTAACAAAATATAGTGATAAAAGTGAAATATTTGGATAAAAAAAACATTTTAAGGCAATATTTGAACTAAAATAAGTTTATTGAAGAGTTTTATAAAATAATTTACCCTAAAGTTCATTGAATATTGATTTGGTAAATAACTCTAAGGTCTTTACGAAATTGCCCTTAAAAACTCACATAAGAATAACAAAGTCTAATGGAATTTTTTAATTTTGTAAGAGTTAAGATCCTAATTGTAATTTATAACGACTTATTTGAATTCAATGTTTTTTATCCGTTAAGAAATGAGGGTTTTAGAAATAAGAGAAAAACACTAATTCCCGAACAGCTATGGCTATACTGAGTTCCAAGCAGATATTGCAAGAGAATAATACTCGTGATCACAATTATGTTACAAGTCTTACTCTCACGCACAAAGCTCTATCTGATGTACTTCTCAAGCCTGATTCTGAAATATCTTTTTATTTTTTGTTTAATTTTGAAGAATTTCTGGGATGAAGAACTTTCAATGTAGTGAATAATGTTTCCATTTTTTTTTTTTTTGAGTTTTAAATAGGTTTCATGCTTGGGTGAGTTCAAGAATTTGGAAATACTTGATCTTGGCTTCAATAATTTAATTACACTTGAGGTAATCATTTTCATTTTTCATTTTGTTTCTTTGTTTTGCTGCTATTGTTAAATCCAAATTTACTTTGCAACTAAAAGGTTTTGGGTTTCAATTTAGGGTTTGAAGTCATGTGTGAATTTGAAATGGTTATCGGTGGTACAAAACAAGCTTCAGAGCTTGAAAGGGATCGAGGGGCTTACTAAAGTCACTATAAGTGGAAAAGTTTCACAATTTCTCTCAATTATCTTTCTTTATAGCCTTGTAGGTGTAAAATTATTTATTTGGGAGTAACATTTGTGCTTAGGACGTTGAATTGTCTAAAACTTGTTCTTTCTGTGTGTGTAGGATTTTTCCATTGTATTCTATCATTTTTTCGGTTAGTCAATGGATATGTTTTGAGCAGGCATTACCAATAATTTTTGACAATTATCATTTATTTTCAAATTTTCATGAGCTAAATGACTTTACTTATTAAGATGGTTGCTTAATAGAAATTTTGATATACAATAGGATGATTTTGGCTAATCACCAGCAAAAATTCTTCACGGAGTACTTAAAGCTTTCTTTAATAGTCTGTTTTCTTTTCTTTTACTGAGTAAGCAATTCATGTGTTGCTTCTGAAGATTCTCAGTGAATATATTCCTCTTTAGTTAAAAAGATAAGGAAACAATGTTTTCTAGGTGAAAAAAACTGTTTCATTATCTGGAAAGACCATAAAGTATGATAAAAATCTATGACTTTTGTGATATGGATATAAAATTTCATATGATTATTAGCCTTTTCCTTCTGTTCCCTTGATGATTTTTTGAAAATTGTTATAAGTTCTTGCATATCTTTCTATTTGTGTTGTTAGCACTGAATTTAATATATTCATGTTAAAATTTACGTCTCTGAAGTTCTTGTCACATAAGCCCTTATGGGTAGTACATTCCCATTTTATTTGGATAGAACTAGTGATTGATAAATGGCATCACAATGACTGAATTATATTTTGATATCACGCTTATACTGGCATTTATGATTTGTTTGCTTGACTTTTGTTGACTAGGTACTCAATGCTGGTAAAAACAAGATCAAGTCGATGGATAAGGTCAAATCTCTTGTGAGTTTGTGTGCACTGATTTTAAATGGTAAATCTATTAGTTAATCAACAGTTTTGTTTCTCCATAGGAAATTGATTCTCTACCTTCACTAAGCCTTTTCTTCTCCTAGCAGATAATGAAATCACTTCAATTTGCAAAATTGATCAAATGAAGGAGTTGAATACTATTGGTATTAGGTTCTCTTTATCATTTCTTTTCCATGATGCATGCAAAGCATAAGTATTCTTGCCATACTTTTTTGAAGGATATTTAACATGCGACTTCATTTCAGCTGGCCTAATTACTTTGGTGATCCATTTAAATAGATGAACTCTTGAATCCTTTTTGTTGTTGTAACCTGTAAAACTTGGTGGTTATCCTAGCTGTAGAAGCTTTAGTTCACTGTGACTGTGTAAGGGTTGGAGTCTAATTAATTTCCTCTAAATTGATATTCTTAATGTATACCTAAAACAATGAAAGAGGTTGTTACAGAAACAGAGAACAAGTGGTTGATAACTGAAACTTTTAGCTGAAGAGGGGAGAAAATGGAAAAAAGAAGTGCCCTTTTTGTATAGTATGTCACTTTTAACAGGAATTCCATAATTTTTGAAAATGCTTCATTTGAACATGAGAAATTTGAAACATGTTCGAAAGCAACCCCATTTTGTCTCTTTCCAATGTGCAAAATGAGGTATTGTTGTCAATAATTGCTTATCTATCAAGATTACTAGATAACTAAGTTTAGTATTACTGAATCTCAGATTGAGCAAGTCTAGCAACTGACTCCACTTAATGCATATCACTCACTAATTTGAGAATTGTGCTTTGCAATATTACTTTTGTTCCATTTACATGTTACCTATTAAATTCCTTGTTATTATTCCTCATTTACATTCACTCTAAAACATTAGATCCTCTTATGTTCCAACTATCTAGACAATTCTATATTATTCTTCCTTGTACATATTTTAATCTAGTGATGAGGATTTGTGTTTTCAAACGTTTCTGCACTTTCTGTGATTAGATTGACTTTCCAATATTTGTTATTTGTAAGCAGTTTTGTCCAGGAATCCAATACGTGAAATTGGTGATGCTTTGTCCAAACTTAAATCTATCACTAAAGTAAGTTTTTTTCCTTTTTCCTTTTTTGTATTTTTTTTGGGAGGGGGGGACTATATCATCAGTGATATTGGTTTTGAGGATTGATAAAGTTTATATCTTTTATGTCAGCTTTCACTTTCTCATTGTCAACTTCAAATCATTGGTTCATCACTCTCCTCATGCATTGAGTTAAAAGAGCTTCGACTTGCTTTCATATGTTAGCAGTCTTCCCAAATTAGTCTGAGACTATATTCTTCTTCACATAAAGATGTTCTTTCTCTATTTTTCTTGGTATTGTTTGGAAAACGATGTTTTTTTCTATGTTCACGTTGTTCTTATAATCAATTAATCTCATGGTATCTCTCTAACTTTCTAGACTCTTCCTGTTGGGCTAAGCCATAATCATAGACTTCAGAACCTAGATGTTGGCAACAACTTGATCACAAACTGGTTAGACCTAAATGTTAGTTTTTCTCACTCTCTTTAGTTTCCCTTTTTTTCCTCTTAATGTAAGGCTAGCCTCCTTCCTGCTATCTACATTGATGTTTGTTGATACCTTACTATCCACAGGAAGGCTAGTCACCTTACTGTTCCAGATGGTGATGCTGGTGGTGGCCTAGTTATTGTTACAATGAAGAAAAGGGAAGAAAAAACAGGGTGCCCTTTCTTCTTTCCTTGAATTGTCACCAACGACTGAAGTTGGTTTAAGTGGACCATCAACTTGGGATGAATAGAAGTAGTCCTACAACAGCACTTCTGGGACAATTGGTTGTTAGTAGTTTTCTGGTCAGAATGGATATTTTGCTTCAGAAGGCCCTTTGCTCCTTGCCTTCCTGATTAAGGCTACTTCTTCTTGGGTATTTTTTCTTTGAGGAAAATTCACAAATAACTTATAAAACAGAAAACTCTTTAAACAACGTTTATTTCCATATTTCATAATTTCTCATATTCTCAGCCAAAATATTTACAGAAACCACCACCCCAGAAGCATAATTAGTTACTTTCCATCATCTACACGGAGAACACATCCAAATCTAAAGAACAAGGAAAAAGAAAAAAAATGATTAGGGATATTTGCTTTGCAGATTTTCTTTGAGAAATATGGCTAATAGAAGGATAATTCTGGGCGGATGTAAGATAATGATGATGATTGACATACCATTACTAGTTAATCAATGAGGGCACAACAATTAACAGCCTTTTCATGCCCCTACAATTATTATTATTATTTTTTTATCAAAATGTAAATATATATTGATCAAAGAATTAAGTGTACAAGTAAGACTCCGGACAAAGCCAGGCAGATCACATCCCTAGCAAATGATACAAAGCATTAAATCTTTCTAATCATTACAATCACATCCCTATCAAAACAACTAAACTAGGTTGAAATCGATGGATACAAAGAAAATAGTACTTTGTAAATGAAAAACCTAAGAGGGGGGGGTGAATTAGGTTTTAACCGATTTTTCCTCTTTAAATTAAACAAGCTTTCTAAGATAACAAATATCAAACACTTGGTGTTCAACCAAAGTATGAAAAGATGAGTTCAAGAAAAGAAGCAATGAACACAAAGATTTATAGTGGTTCGGTTTATCCAACAAAACCTAATCCACTACCTTGAGCTATCTACTTAAGGATTTCACAAAACCTTTCACTAATATAGTAAGAGAGAATACAATAGAGGCTCACCCAATTCCCTTAGGGTTTTACAACATAAACCTCTTAACCAACCAAGGTTCACTCAACACTTTGAGTTTTACAATATAACCTTGTCTACACACCTATCTCTATTACAACAATTAATGAAAAAGAAGCTCTTAACACAAACACAGTTTTCTATGGTTCAAGGCTCACTCTAACCCTTAGAGTTTTAAGCTCAATGCAACCTTGAACAAATCAATCAAGATATGAATAAGAAGAGTTTGATATATGAAATCACCTTAATGTGAAGATATATCAATGTAAAGCATAAATACCTCTTTGAGTAATGTTTTCTTGTAAGTTGCTCAAGAACCCCAATGATTTTGTATAAATCTCACTTTGATGAATTTCACAATATGAATGTTAAGATTTGGTTTCAAAATAATCTCCAGAGGTTCTATGAAGTGTTAGGATCAGATTTTTGCTCAAAAAGTGATTGATGTGAGTTGTTTAAACGATTAGGTATTTATATGTATGCACCAACGGTCATAAAAATGGCTGTTTGAATCCCACTCAGGAGAAGTGCGGTCGACCGCAAATCAAGAGGGTCGTCCGTACCATCATCCGCAAATGTTCCAGAGAACTCTGGACAGCCTGCGGACGATGAGCTCAGAAGTCCGGTCGACCGCTCCATCATCCGCAAGTGTTCTAGAGAACTCTGGACAGCCTGCGGACGATACTCTGAGAAGTCTGGTCGACCGCATGATTTGTGGTCGTCCACACTTTTGTCAGGTCGACCACAAATGCATTAAAACTATGCAGAACAAGTTCCCAAACAACTCTAAGAGTTTGCAAACTATATTTTATGAATTTTGAAGTATGTGCATGTATTTTGAAAATCATTTCAAATACCCAACTCATGTTTTATCTAAATGAAATGCATTTTGAAAATCATTTCACTCTTATTGAGCAACCTATAGAACTCATTACTCAAAGGGATAGACCTAGAGATAACCAAAGATAAATAAAGAATTAAAGCTACACCTCTAGATCCTATCTAATCCAGAAACGCTTATCTTCAAGGTTTGACATCAAAAGCTCTTTCCTGAAGATTTGAAACTTTGATCTTGCAAGGATTAGATATATGAATCCTAAAAGATCATCACTAATACAATAAAGCTATTAGTCCTTATCAATGTTTGTCATTTAATCAAAATTAAGATATTAAAAGCTTTAAGGCTTTCAGTAAACATGTGTTTTAATCCTAGTTATAATGTTATGAGGGTTCGAAATTTGATCTTAAAAAATGGCCTTATTTCTGCTCAATCAAATGAAGTAGACCGTGGCTGTCAATGCAATTCTTCTAGCTTTCGGTATCCGATTAGTGCACCCTGATTCCTTCTTTAACCATTTCAGTGCACTAGCAATTGTGCTCATCTGTCTATGAATGTCTAATCAAACACGAATATCATCCCAAATATTGGAACTAATCGGACACATGAAGAAGATATGGTCTATAGATTCAAGGCTCGTATAACACATGGAACATGTAAGGTCTATGGCATCAATGCCCAAACGGTCTTTAATTGCAAGTCAGCCTTAGCACCAAGCCATAAAATAAAGGCATGAGAGGGTGTGACTGCACCATCCCAGACCCTATCAGTCCAGACTCTTCGGCTGCCCTTAGGCCTAAAGTACTGGAATGTAGCTGCAGTATCCAGTTTCCCGTGCTTGGCCCATGAAGCAAGGCGTTGCACTGCTTGTTGCACACTGCCTTCCGACGAGTAGAGGGAATTCCGCACCAACAGGAGCCTTTTCAGCCATGATGATGTTGTTTTAGCTGGTTGGATGTCCCCTACAATTATTTCCCATGTAGCCTGTAGGTGCTGCCTATTGTCTTGCTTAACAGTCCGAAGAAACTACAAGTAAACAATGAAGCAAGAAAGAGATCAGAGGCAGATTTTTTTTTTTGAAGAAACAAAAGGGAAAATTCAGGGAGACAACCTCAGAACAATGGCATAAGTCATATATATATATATATATATATATATATATATATATTCTTATTACTCATTATGATTAATGAAATTTCTTGATCTGCAATTTAATGTATTGATAACTTGAGATTTGCGTTGTGTGAGAAATAACTAACATTTTCTACAAGTTCTCTTTCGTTCTTTGGTTTATTTGCATATATCACTTCCACTTACATGAATACTGATGGAAGTTGAAACTTTATCTGTTGTTAAGTGAGTATCATCCCTAGTGAAGGTACGATTCCATTCCCATTGCTCATGACCTACATGATTATCGTATTGAATTCTTAATAATGTACAGCAGAAAAGAAGAAATTAAAATGGCCTGCAGAAGGATGGATGGAGATAGAGGATTTGATATACATATAAAAGTAGAAATATGAAAACTGACCTGCTAGAGTTTTCTTCAGTTTATAGTCATTGATGTTTCATAGTTTAACAGTGCCATCACATGCAGTAGCAAGATAACCAATTTTGGGATTAGATTTGGTAAATATATAACCAATAATAATTAGAAGTAGAATAGACTAAGAGAAAACTTTCAAGAAATGAGTGTAGTAATCCAATAAAATTTGATCAAAAGTGAACATATCTGTTTGAGTAGAAGCACTAGGGCTGAACAATCATTTTAGGATATTTCTTCCATGAGCTTGTATCTTATGTAGGGGTTTAAATCTTCCAGCACTGTGCATATATAAAGAGCGTAGCATATTTGAGTATTCTAGAATAAATGTCAATCACAGAAGAATGTGAATATTCTTGAAAGATAGTTGCATGAACTTCATGAGGTTTTTAAAAAATTTAAAGCGGACTATTTTGAAATTTGTACAATTATTTGATAAGTTATTTGTGAGACAAGATAAAAGAAAATTGGTGATGTTACTCACAATCATTTGAAGTTTGGAGTTTCAACAACAACACAATTTATTTATCATCTATTCTTACTTCTTAGCTATATATGCTTTTCACAAAAAAAGAAGAAGCTATATATACCAAGAAATTCCTTGGGGATGGCAATTTGTCTCCTTAAGAAGTTAATCCAGAATAAGATACATTTTAGAAACTTACAAATATATAAAATATTGATCAAATTCTACATTTCAGAAACCTTAATAAAACAATTTTAGATTTGTTTTTGGTAAAGAAAATTTAGAAATGTTTAATTCTAAGCTTCAAACCAAATGTTTCACAAACAAAATGTAGATTCTCATGAATATTCAAGTTACATTACCTAGTATTAATTAAATTGTATAATGTTTCTAACGTTCCTAAATTATATTGTGCTTTATTTTTCATATTTTCTTGGAAGTTGTACCAGTGAACTTCTTCTTTTTTTCTTTTCTTTTTCTAATTGATTTACATTAGAGAATTCTTGAAAATTAATCTCTCTATTAATAAGAAATCCAAATGACAAATGCTGTAAGAAACATACCTCGATTTCGGACAAGCAGGGCACCATTCCATGTTATTGCTAGAGAATGCCATTACTTGTTGGTACATGCATTCATTATAATTCCATTATTACCCGAAATTAAATGTTTATTTTTTATTTTGGTTAAAAATTTTAAAAAATTATTGACTTTAATTAAGTTATCAAATTATATTTGACATTAATATAATAGATTATGAGATCTATGAATTAATGATATGTAAATTTTTTAAAATTAAGGTGGTCAGTAAGTGGTGAAAATTATGAAACTTTGAATAAAAAATATATTTATTTTAAAAAAGTAAATATTTAATTATGAATAAATAAAAATAAAAATATGAATATTCAATTCATAATTGAAGTATTGCTAGAGACTGCCCTACCTTCTTGGTACCTGCATTCATTATAATTCCACTATTATATTACTCATTTTGATTGAAATTGAATATATATTTTTTTACTTTTTGGTTAATAATTAATGAAGGTTTTTTATTTTAATTAAGTTGTCAAATTAGTTTTTATATTAATGTAATAAATTTTAGAACTTATGAGTGCGTGAAATATAAATATTTTAAATTAAAGTGATAAATGGTGAGACTTTAAAGTTAATCATATATAAATTTTTAAAATTTAAAAGTTATTAATATATTTTTAAATAAAAAAATATGTTTATTTTAAAAAAGTGAACATTTAATTATGAATAAATTAAAATAAAAATGTGAAAATTTAATTTTGGATAAATAAAGTATTTATTATATAGAATTCGAATATGATCAACTATATTTCTGTTACGATTCATTGTTTCTAGTCCTTTATTTTTCTTTTCTTTTTTTTGCTTTTTATACCAATTCATAGACGAATTCCTGAAATTTCTATCCATCAAATTGAAAAACAATTTCCCTGAAATCAGTATAATTCTTGCATTGCTTTTTCATTTAAACTGTAGACATAGAAATGCTTATAAGAAAGGATTTTTATTTCAACATATCCAGATAATTTTTTTTTGAATTTTTCCCCCAATTAAGACAACTAAATAAATTGCAGCTTTTTTGCAAAACATATGTAATTTGCAAGACTTACGAACTCAAAGCTACAAAGTCTGCATTAAGATCCCAGACACGAATACCTCCATTTTGATCTGCTGAGATTAGCTCTTTCTACAAGGTTTCATCAAAGCCAATAAAGCTGATTACTGGGAGGCCTTAAAATTATTTTTGGAGAGTAGAAGCATTTACAAAGACCAGCGATTGGCAAAACCGACTTGAATCCTGGAAATTTTTTAATTAAAATTGTTCTATTGATTTTTATTTTGAACCATGTTTAGAGAATAATTATTCATTTTAGATTTCTTTGTTTTTTGCATTGTATTTTAGAAACGAAACTGGTAATTATTTAACTTTTACATTAGGACTAATTAATTACTCGAGACTGGGTTGTTACACATCTTCCCCTCTTCACTGAAGGGACAAAAAAAAGAAAGATATTTTCTACAAAGAAACACAGGCAAAAGAAAAAAAAAAAGAAAAATTAGAAAGAATCTTCTTTTTTTTTTTTTATAAAAAACTAAAAACTTATATGATAGTATCGTTACTTATCTATGAAACAAAATCCGTAACAATCTATTATCAAATATTAGAAGCCTTTAGTTATTAAATAACTAAGAATCTCACAAGAACTTTAATAGAAAACTTAAAATTGTATTCAATTATAATCATCTGAATTGTTCTAATTACATATATAGAAGAAAGATATAGAAGAAAGAGTTCAAATTCTTATTTGATTAGGAACTCTACTTATTTAAAAAGGAAACCAAATCTATTAACATATCAAATCTATTCATATTTTCTTATTCAAAAAAGAAAACAAATAAAACAATAAATCTAATATGTACCAAATTGCTAAGATTTCTAAATTTTTATAGAAAACAAATAAATTCTAAAATCCTTATGGCTGGACGAAATTCTTAAGTTTGATGGGCTTGTAATTGAACTTTTTACTTTATATCAAATCTAATTAAATTCATAAATATTGGACAACCCATGCAATTTGCTTGAGTTCGAATTTCTATTAATGTCATCTCCATGCTCCGCATCATTATAAATTTTCTCTCATCACTTATTTTCCTTGATTTTTTTATCTAAAAAAATTCTTTCCTTCTTTTTCTTTTGTTGGTGTTAGCAGTGGTAAAATAAAAACTTTACAAAAATGAATGGAAGGAGAGGTAAGAAAGAGATATTTTATAAAAATTCTTATGGATGTTATTAATTTACACATACTTTTTATTTGGATAAAATATGCTAGGCTATATTGAAAATGAGTTTTCTATTACTCAACCCCTTTTAAGCAGTGACGTGACCACTTCAAGTGATAAGAATGTAATTTTTTACAAAAAACATTTTCATTCCAATATTATATATAAGTCTTTCTTTTTCAACAAATAATAATTACAACTGAATTGTAGATGTATTTTATGAACTGTAGGGATCATAGTATACTTTCCTTTTTATTTGCAACCACGCATGTACATTCCTATAGTGCATCATTCTCCAAGATTTGTCAATGCAATCAAAATCCATGCAAGCTTAGAATTCTTCCCGTGATAGATTTGGGTAGGATATGACGAGAGAACATTAAACCCTATTTTGGAGCTTGAGGAATTTGTTATGTATGGAATTGGAATAAAGAGACAGAAGAGAAAGGGAGATGATCGGTTGTAATTGGTAAGCCAAGGAATGCCTCTTGGTAGAGGTGATTCTAAGATGAAAGTGCTCCTATAAAAATTCACATGCATATGGCGTGATGTGGATGTCATCACTAAGGGATGAGATTGACTGATTACTTTCGATACGTTTAGGAATGTTAGATGGTTAAACTCTATCATTTTAAAATTTAAAGGTCAAATTCAAAATTTTGAAAAATTTAAAAGTCAGTGAATATTTTGTGTCTGTTTTATTTTATCTATTTTTAAAACTTATTTTACGAATATTTTCCATGGGGTGAGTATTGAGAAGTTAATGGAAAAATGAAGACCATAATCAGAGAAATGAATTTTTTTTTTGAAATGTGAATAAATAAAAAGAAAATGAAAAAAAAAACATAATTAAGGAGCGCCATTAATTAACGATGGTATGAAAAATTGGTGGATTTAGTCCCTTGCGCCTTTAGATTTGGTGATACTGGTCTCTATTCTTTTCTTTCTAAAATGCTTTTGTCCTCAACCTTTTTACATTTGGACTAATTGGTCTTTAGCCATATTTGGTGAAAAATCCATCGAAGTACACTTTTTCTTCAAAATTGGTCAACCCAATAGGGGTATTCTAGGAATTAGATTTTCAAATAGTAGGAAAAATAATTTTCTATTCTAAGAAAACACTTTCCACATTCAAAAACCACGGAACTGAACATTAAAAAAAAAATTAAAAATATTTTTAGTGGTTTTTTATGTCACCCATTTATCCCAAGCACTCTACTGAAGAACCAAGTTGACTTAAATCCGGCTAAAAGGAATAATCCTTCCAAATGTAAAAAGGTTGAAAGTCAAAAAATTTGAAAAAAAAAGAATAGGAACCAATGACGCAAAACCCACCAATTTTCCACGGCTGTATTTTCTCATTAAGGGTACAATCCTCTTTTCATGAGGTACCACAATCCACAAATTCTATGAAAATATTGGATCTGGAAGGCGCTGTACATTATCAATCTCCGTTTACATCAAACTCTCTCCCAATTAACACGTGTCATCGTCTACTTTATCCTCTGCATATGAGATGCTAGACCTATTTACACCTGAAAAAACCCCCAAATTTCACAGATGAGAGAACCCTCTTTCTGCCCTACACTCCACAATTAGGGTTTCTCTGTACACAAATCTTTTGATTCCTGCATATACATAGAGAAAGAACCATTCTTTTTGTGTAATTAATAAAATTATAATGTCGCAGAATGGGAAATTAATGCCAAATCTGGACCAGAACAGCACAAAGTTGCTTAATTTAACTGTTCTTCAACGAATCGATCCTTTTGTTGAAGAAATTTTGATTACGGCGGCTCATGTGACTTTTTATGAATTCAACATTGATACCAGTCAATGGGTATGAGTTTATGTGTATTTTTTAATTTTTATTTCTCTTTGTTTGTATCCTTGTGTGATGATGAAATTTCATATTTTTGTTTTCTTAATGAATTGATGTTATTAACAATTCAATTGATTTGCAGAGTCGCAAAGATGTTGAAGGGTCTCTGTTTGTAGTTAAAAGGTAAGGGCGATGGAATTTTCTGGAATTTTTTCCTTGTTTTGGAAAGCGAAATTCTTGAGTTTTCTATGGAATTTAATGGCGTTTATTCGTTAATACTTTCAGGAACACTCAACCTCGTTTCCAGTTTATTGTAATGAACCGGAGAAATACAGGTCTGTAGTGTGTTTCGAACATCTTCTATACTTCATGTCAGCCATATGAGCTTTCTTTAGCATTTACATTTTTTGAATTAACTGATATTTGCACTAGCTGAACCTTGTAAATAATGTATCCTCATTTTGAATGAATTGCATATCACAATAATCGCAGCAGTTATGAAACGCCTTTAACGTAAATGAACTTACTTTAGATTGAGCGACTAGGGTGATTTGCTGCCGTATTCAATTGCTGCATTTTGGTTATGATTGAGTTGAATTTATTTAAATTGATTTGGGTTTATTTAAGAATGGCTTGAGAATCAAAATAAGACAAACGATTTGCTTCATTATTAAGGTATATAAAATAAAATTTCTAATGGATAATCAAGAAAGAAGGGCCCTCTTGCAATTGGATTTAATAGCTTGTATGTTAAACAATTATTCTTGCTCCTGATGCAATCGTTGTAATGTGGGTGCCTGGTTTCCTTCTGGCTTGGTAGTTGGTACTGATTTCATTTGGATTTGATGATTTGTCTCGTAAAAAAAAAATGCTAAGGATCCTTGTATCTTGATCAATGTTGTAGAGCTACATGGGCTGGAACACCCAATGCATTTTAGTTTAGTTGACCGCTGACTGATGTAGAATTGATTGCTTCAGAACAAAACCAAGCAATTGAAGTTATTTTTCTAACATACTCCTTGGAAGTATGTGAAAGCCCTCCAAACATGTTTTCCTTAGAAGAATGAATGCATTTCACTTGAACCTTTTCCTCCTATTTATGTTGAGTCATAATTTCCTAACCTAGCAGCTCAGTTACTATGCAAAGTTTTGGGCATATGCTGTGTTCTTTAATGCAATCCCCTTGACAAATTGGATTAAGAAATAAATGTGAAATGTCTTTATTGCTTGCATTTAGGATTGTGAAAATGCATTATATCCTTGGAAATTAAAAAATATTTCACTTTAACTGAAATTCTTCTTGACCTGGAAAAACAATTTCCTTTTGGGGATTTCTTAATGCAATGGAACTGTCAAAGTGTGCTTTATCCTTTATATAGCACAAATAATTTATTAACCATTTCTAATTGTTGTAAGAAACAATGCCTTCAACATTCTCTGGTATTTCTATGTGGGGTTCATGCAGATAATTTGGTGGAGAATCTTTTGGAAGACTTTGAATTTGAAGTCCAAGTTCCGTATCTGTTATATCGAAATGCTGCCCAGGAAGTAAATGGAATATGGTTTTATAACGCACGTGAATGTGAAGAGGTTGCGAATCTCTTTACAAGGTATTTCTCCAGCATTCATGTGGTATTTTGATTTTATATTTTACTTGGGTTTTTGGGTTTTCAGTGATTGAAGAAATTTAAAAGTAAATAACTGACATACTCGATGCATGAATTACTGAAATTTCTTGAAGAACTAGATTGCTTTCTATTGCCTAATTTTTCTTTATTTGATCTTCTCTGTTTCCACACATGGTTGTGGAATTGATACCATCAAGCAACTCAAAAGGAATATCAAAAAGTCAATGGCAATCCTGACTCTGCTTCCTTGTATTACTACAGTGAATACCAACTCTATCTCCACCCCCACCCCTGCAAAAAAAGTGGAAGTAAAAAGAAGTGGCTCTCCCCCCCCCCCCTCGTGTTTTATTTATGTACCATATCCTATTTACTGATGCCAAATACTGGAAAAAATAATAATTAGGATAAAAAATTAAGCCCCATGACAAAATTGAACCATGCTACCAAGATTAGTAGGAGAAAAAAAGGAATCCCAAGAATTTTGTGAATTCATGTAATGGAACTGTTCTGGGTTTTCTTTCTCAGGTTGTTTTCTTAATTGCTTGCACCTGGACAAGATTATGTCTATTGCATTAGGCATTGCTATTATATATATATATTTAAATTTACTTTTAATTTTTAGTGGGGGTTGGGGATGCCTTGAGTTTGGCAAAGTTTTTGTTGATAATGTTTGTCAAATATTTCAAAATCTGTAATACACGGTGAAGCTCCATTCACCTTGTGAGGAAAGAAGAATGGTAGAGGTTATGGAAATGTGTAACAGTTCTGGTATTTTTTATTCAACAAAGTGTGATAAAATTGTTGTACTTAAAGAGAAGGGGGGCTGCAGAGTGGTACAGTTCCAATGAACTTATATTGACACCTATAGGAATAGCAGCCACTGGATATGCATTTTCTAATAATTTTGTGGTTTCAGATGCTTGATGCATTAGGCTGTATGGTAGCAGACATTTTTGTTGATCTTGTTCATTTCTGGTATGGGAAATTGCTCGTAGCTTTCTATTAAAACAAAATCAATTGAACCTGATAATGGGAAACAGCAGAAATATAATCATGTTATAGAGGGGCCTACGATTCTCAAATTTCTTTTAATCATTTGCTTATGTTTGTGCTATTGATATCTATTAGGTATTTCACAAGGTGATATAGAAAAAGTAGTAAAACCTGTGTATATTTCCTCTGATGAGTATTCCGTTCCCAGGATACTTAATGCATATTCCAAGGTGCCAACAAAGTCAAAAGTCTCCCCTGCAAAGAGGTAATTCTTCTTGTTGAATAAAAACTGATTGTATGGTATGCTTTATCAGTATATTTTAGTTGTCACGGCAACTTTTCAACTTCTTAATATTTTTCTCACATTTTTATAATGTCAAGTTAATGGTGTTTTGCATATTTCCAATATCAGTTAATAACTCCAATAAATGGAGTTGTTTAATATGAAAATGCTTTCACTTGAAACTAGAGACAGAAAATCAGTATCTCGATGCTCTTGGTTACGCCATATGGCTCTTCATTTATCATGTTTTCCTACTATCACAAAGGCTTCTGTGGAGCACTCCAGCCAACAGGTGGTTGAAGTATATCATGGTTACTTATTTCTTGCTAAAATGATTAAGCTCTGTAGCACACATGCAAGATACCCTTATTTCTGACAACTGATTCTATAGTTTCTAGATATTTTCTATATTTTTCTCTATGATAGGAGATCTTTATCTTAAAAAATATATCAACATAAGATTCATAGTTGACCAAACAAAACATAAGAGGAAACAAGAATCTCATTTCCTCAGTGATTATTGCAAAGTTAAGATTAGCACGTTAACGTAGATTTATTTGAATGGCAGTAGAAGATTAATGGTTCCAATAGGGATGAGCTAGAAGTTCTTTTTTAAGGTGCCAAATAATACAATGAGTTGATGGTATGTTTTTCAAATAAAATCTTTTGATAGCCAAGCACAGTTTATGGGCCAACCATTGTTATATGGTGCATTAGGAACACAATATTGTAACCATACTTCAAAAATGCTTCAGTATAACTAAGAAAACATAAAGGGGGAACTATTTTTCCAATGAGAAACATCTTTTTCCTCTTTATTATTGTGGAATGCAGGAAAAATGAAGGTGTAAATAATATTTCAACTATCACTACTTTTCATCTTTAGCATATTTTGGGTGCATTAATCTCCTTATACAACGACTTGAAAGCATCAGCAAGATCTGAAGCAGTCTTGCTTTGTACCTGTTATTATTTTCTTGAGGCTTACCTGCATGACTAATGGGTACTGTAAACACTTCTGTTGGAGCAAAGAAATGCCATTACAACATTGATGAACTTTGGTATTTATCGCACTTCATTTCCACCTTTGTTGTTAAAAGTGAAAGTTGACAGCTACCATTTTTCCTTCCCTATATCAGGAAATTATTATGCCTTTTCCTAGAAGGGTTTGTTCTCTTCGCAGCATTTTAAAATTCAGAGGATCCCTGAAGTTGATGGACTTAGAATCCATTGATTTAGTTATAAGAAATTAAGATTTGTTGTTTCTTTTGAAAAAAAATTGACACGTCTTTCAAATGTGAGAAACTTCAATGACTGATATGGCTGATTTTGAATCCATATTGCCTAATTGGTTATAGCATGGTATAGAAGAATGTCAGGACCCACCATTAGTGTTAATATGCAGTATTTGTGCATATTGTGCCTCACATGATGTACACAATTTTTAGATTTACTAGTATTTCAGTTTCCATGTGCTTTATTAAAATGCCATCGAGAATTTGATGTCTTTAGGAGTATTTTATCCCAAATTTCCTTTGAGAAGAACTCACTATTTAATAGTAATAATAATAATAATAATAATAATAATAATAATTTAGAGATGAGACTACCAACTGCCCCGCCCCCTTCCTGTTGAGTTCCAATCCATAATGAGTCCTTTTTCTCTTCCTTTTTTCCTTCTTGTGGTGTATTAATCATATTGCTCTTCCCATTGCTTTATTCTCGTTTTTTGTACTAATTGACTTTGTGTTATCTCTATCGAAAATAAGTTAATTCACTAGTCTCTTAGTTTTGGGCTATCTAGTAGGATTTTCAGATCTACTGTATTCTGAGATCATCCTTTAGTAATTTTTACCCCTAATTCAATAGTTATCCACTTGCTACCAGATCTTAGAAAGTCCATCTGCTTCATTGTTTTGGTGCAGCGAATTTGAAGAATTGGAAGCAGTGCCTACTATGGCAGTTATGGATGGTCCTCTAGAACCGTCATCAACAACAATCTCAAATGCAGCGGAGGTCCCTGATGATTCATCTTTTGTGAACTTTTTCAGTGTATGGTTTTATTTTCTTATTATCTCAACTTGGTTTTCCAATTCTATGTTTTTGGTGCCAAATTGTATATCCATTTTGACATTGAAAAACTCACATCCAAGCAGGCTTTTTACACATTCTGAAACCTCATCCCTTCTGAACATACTTGGTTTTCTGTAACTTTGTGCAATTTTAATAGAATATCAATATCCTTTTTGAATTTTTTTTTTACTTTAGTCAAATATATAAAAATCTAGATGAAATCTAATTAGGAATATCCATAATGATTGAATGTGGAAAATTTTATTTTCAGACTGCTATGAATATTGGGAATGCTTCAAATGCAATAATTGGTGGTCAACCCTTCCGGTCCTCTCCAATGATGCAACCTTCTCATCAACAAGGTAGTGTTCTGCCCACTATAGCAGCAATCCAAGCTCCACCGCCTCCTCTTTCAACTTCTACCCCTTTAATGCCTCTGGTTGACAACCCTGAAGTGAACAATGATATTAAGCTCTCTGCTAATTTGGTGAAGCCATCAACCTTTTTCGGCCCTCCTTCCTCCTCTCCGCTGATGATGCCTCCTGCCTCTTCATCAATGTCTACTGCTCCTCCACTTCATCCTCCTGGTGGTTTACAGCGCCCCTATGGTGCTCCTTTGCTTCAACCATTTCCACCCCCTACTCCCCCGCCATCTCTGACTCCAGCCACTGCTCCTACACCTAACTTTGCTTTTATTACCAGAGAAAAAATTCATGAGGCACTTCTGGTGCTCGTTCAGGTATGTATTTGAATTGTTCTTATGCACTGGTTACACATCTCGGAGAAAAATTTATTTGGTTTTATTCATCCATAGAGGTTTTGACTAAGAGTATGCTTCTATGTAATTGTCAATCCATCTTTCCTGAAAATATATAGGAAATTATCTAGTCAAAATAATGATTTTACTTGCTCTAAGTAAGATTCATTTCAATTTAAGTCCCACTCGTCCAATTGTCCTACTTACTTTCTGATGGTTTACCGGTAATTTAGTTGTATGGTGATTTTTTAAAACAAAGGTTTCCATTTGACAATCTGTATTCACTTTGGCATCTATCCTCTGTCCTCAGTGTTTTGAATCCATGTGCCTGATTGGTTTCTTCTCAAATTGCAGGATGACCAATTCATTGACATGGTTTACCGGGCATTGCTGAATACCCATTCATCATGACCAATTCTTCGGCTTGCTTTCTGGGGGATTATCTAAGTTTCTTTGCCAACTATAAGTTTGTTCAAGGGATCCTGATGTATAGCATTTGGTTTTTTTAGCTTAGAATTCAGAATATAAGTACAAAAATTATTATATATATGTGATTTTGTCTGTTTTGACCATTTGTGGGACTGGCACAAACAAGTACATGTCTCTGTAATTGTGTGTTTTCTCTTTACTTTATCTACATGCTCTATATGAGAGTATACCTCATCTTCTGTCAGTGAAGGAGCATTCCTGCTGCAATGGTGTTCATAAATTCATTGTTACGTCAGTCTTAAAAGTAGTAAGGTTTGCCAATGCATAGCATACCAGTTTAGGGACTCTGCCACTGTAGATTTGTTTCATTGAGAGTGTTTAGTGTTTACTTTAGCACTCGGGTAGTTACAGGCCACGACTCTCTGCCTGATTAGTTCCATTGTTGGACAGAGATTTGAAGATATGTTCTATATATGGTCTGGAATGTTATATTGTGCCTTACATTGTGATAGCTTATTAACTTCAATTAATTGTCCCCAAGTAGTACTGTATCAGTCTGGTTCACAGTTTTCACTTGTTGGATGTATCTTTTTGGACAAGATTTTCTATTTTATCCAGGTTTGGAGAAATACTAATCTTTCTGGAATATTGATGTGTTGGCAATAGGTTAGTCAAGTGCAACAATGATTCATATTTCCCAGAGATGATGCTTTGCAAATCTTAAAACTCTTGGTTTTTTTCCAAAGTTCTGAGAGCAAGGTGCAGAAGCCATTTAGTCTCAATACTGAATACCACTCTTGAACACTGATTAGGATTTTGGTGCTCCATCATTTGAAGATCGAGTAGAGAAATCCATTTACCAATCAAGTCTGGAAATGCAGATAAAAGGCTTGTCTTCATTGTTAAAGATGAAAACTGATATCCAAGATTTAGTATCAGGAACCTTAATTTGAAGCGTAAATCCATTTGCATGGAAGCTTAATTGCTCTGGAGATAGTCCTTAAGGTCACCAATATTCAAGTGGCTGTAAGAATTCCTATAGAAGGATCCAGGGGAGGGGCTAAAAAAACAATGTAACTCTAGAAGGATGCTGAATTAGTCGAGGCATTAAGGTAATAAACGATTAAGGGGCTGTCAGAATTCCATTTTCCAATAGACGCTACTAAGAAAGAATCATTAGTTGGACGTTAGATATATCTGTTGGACTTCCTAATAAACCATCTAATAGAAATTATAGAATCCCCCTTTTCTCAAAGTTCATAAGGGATAGTTTTCCTATTCAAAGTAGTCTCAAAGGGAAATTAACCTTGGAATAAGAAGCAAAATATTTTCAAATATCGTTACCTAATTTCTGTTCTGAAGTTCGACAAGATAATATTTTTAGTTAACAAATTAACTTGAATCCTTAAACAACAAAATAAATAGAATTCAGATCACTCCCTCTCAAGAGCCTAGTAAAGAGGCAAACAGTAAAGATCCTTGTACTTGTGGATGGTTACAGTGCCCTTACTCTCTTCCCCCAAGCATGTAATGACATTACGAAATAGGGGCTAGAATGGTGGTTGGAAAAGGAAAGGGGAGGAGAAAGGGGGAAAGGGGCGGGGGTGCTAAATGAGTCGAAGACTGGTTGGGTGTGGCTTAAACTTACATAGATCCAGCCACTTGGGTTGCATGTGGCTAAAACTTTTTTATATATATAATTATTATCTGAAAGGGGATCAATTGTATTGATAGTCTAAAGATGTACAAAAGATTCATTCAAAAGATTTGTCTTGGGTTTCAACAAGGTCTAGAATCTAAGGATTTTCCTGACCATCCATATAGGTTATGAACAAAATAATTAGAATCAATGAAGTTTCGAGTTCTTATAATACCAAGCATGAATAGCTTGTCTAAACACTAATCTCCAATTTGTGTTACCCATTAAACTAGCAGCTTTACTACTCAAGTTAAATAGCACCACTCATGCTCCTTGGTGCTAGTTCAAAAATCTGTACAGGAATTAGAAGGAATTAAACATTGCCAAACCCTTCTGGCAAAACATGTGGCTAAAGCTTCATGCATGCATGCCAAGCAAAAACAAGGAGCAAGTGGAGTTTGACACTACCCTTTTACTAGTTCTAGGAGTAGTAGAGTACGCATCAAAACATGCATAGAGTTTTTCTACATGTTACCTCAATCATGAGATAACTTTCAGCTTAGTCCATTCATTGATACCTTGGGAGTGACTTTCTTACATTCACATCAATCCTACAGAACAAAGGCAGAAAGGTTCTGCCCAGTTCAAGAGGATTTTCCAGAAAATTTCAGGACAATTAATTTGAAACTGCAATAGTATATTGAAAAATGAGGCAATCTACTTCATTACCTCATAGTATACGGATATACCTTCACAAGGGTTAATGCTTATGGACTATCAATTGCAAACTAACATTTAGTATGTAGAAACACCAGCATACAAGTGTTGCTCTCCAACAAAATTTTCCCTGACAAACTACATGTTTTCTCACTCTAACATAAAATGAGATAATTATCCTGAACAAATAGTCAGATTCTCCTTGCGAACAAAAATCAACTAACAACTATCCCCAAAGAACACATCCAATGCTGAGCTTCAGTTTATGCTACAAAAGTTCATCCATAGCACCAGTCTATCTTGCCCTGTCGATAAAATATCCTCCCCCTAAATAAATGCTCACGCTGCTTTCACTTTGCGGGAAGGGGGTCGACGAAATAAGCTGATCAGATCATCAAGACCCTGAAAAAACAATGTCATAAGGATCCTGTCTCCTCTAATTCCACTTTGATTTAGCTTTCAAGTTAGTGCAGTAAATTTGAGGAAATACAGAAGACATACCCTCGTAATGATAACAAGGAAAGTAAAAAGAATAATTAGGTATGATCCCAGCACAAGTAGCAAAAGCAAGTCAAATGTAACACTAGCAACCTGCAACAAGACACAAATATTTCATTCTATCAGTCACCAGAGAGGAGGGACTTTGTAGTAATTGCACACACACAACTCTGTAGACAGTTGCATGATCCATTAACTACCGACAAAAACCTAAATCCCTCTCAAACAGTCAGCAGGGGAGATGCAAAGTTAAGTGCACAATATGAGCAATAGGAACTCAGATGAAGTCGATAGGTTTTATTCGTTAAGCACCCCTCCCCCAAGCCAGCATAACAACATGAGCCTTTTCTTTTAACCATATATGACCTACAGTGCATATTTGTCATCATATTTAACCAATTAAATATGATTGTGGTTACATTGATAGAATAAATCAATATGCCACAGAACATATTTACGAGTTTGAACATATTTATCCACGTGCACCAAATAGGGAGGAGTAAGTTAAGCAGTAACCTGATAGATATGCAATTTGCTACTCATTGAGTCATAGAAAGTAAACATCCCATCAAGCACTTCATGCTGTACATTCACCTCAACAGTATGCTCTGTCAATTCCTGTCAGCAAAACAAGCACGAAAAATTGGACAAAAGAGATCAGAAGTGGGTTTTGAGTTTTGGCTTCATTGGACTTATTGTAAATTTAAAGGCAATGAAGTTGCAGCAACCTATTTAATGAGATTGCAACATTGCTTTTACAGACCTCAAGAAGATTGATACACATTTACCAGAGACAATAAACACAGATAATTAGTGTGTCGTCCTTGAACTTAAGCGATGGCCTAATTCAAACTTCAAGTCAACAGATCTTACAGACTAAAATTGTCAGTACTAGATTTAAAGATACACAAAGCAGTATAGATCAAGAAATGCACAGCCCTTTCCAATTTGTCATTTGAACTGTGCAACCAAGCATTCCAAATTTTCGACATAAGGGTTATGAACAAGGAATAAATTGGAAGCCAACACTTGATTATGTGAAGTCCTGGCAACTTATCAAGTTAATAAGCCTCACTTTGGACATGTCCTTACAAGCTAATTCTAAAGTTCCCCCCTAATTTTAGGAGTTGTAGCTCAAAATGTAATAGCAAGGTTACCGCTTAAAAGACAAACTACAGATGACAGATTTAGTACCCTCCAAGAAACAAAGTGGCTTTGGAGTCCTGCTGTCCTGGCCAGAGCTATCAGACCTTTTCACTCCATTGTATTGCAAAATGTTGATACCGAGAGATCTATATTCCAAGGCTCTATTATCTGCAACCTCGTCAAATTTCACCATTCTCCATGCCCCTATCACAACTACTTCTCTCTATTTCCTTTTTCTCTTTCTTCTCTGTTTTACCATGTGTATACTGACACTAATACCCACTACTAATATGTCTAAAATAAAAAAACTTTCATCAACGGAAAGAAGCAGCAATCTGTAACTATGAATGATGGGTCAAGGAAATTTTTTCAAATATATGTTGATGCAAAAGAGGAAATAAGTATATCTTTCTGTTTTACCTTCTTGAGTGCCATAACGAATGGATCATTCTTTGAAAGAAATGGTGCCACTCGAGGTGTTGTTGACAAAAAGTCCAACCATGAACGTATGTAAGATGGATTGACAGCTAAACTGCTATCATCTGCAAATATATTGATATTTTTCCCATCTTGATTGTATACATGCCTCTGCACAAAAACAAAACTTTCTTACGATATACTTTGCAACCTATGAATGCAGAAAATCTTTTTTTGTTGAAGTTTAACGGTTCTTCTATAAACGTGAAATTATAAGCATGATATAATAGCAAAAGGATTGATCATAGCATAAATAATTTAAATTACCTCAGGTGAAAGCAAATTTTTCCATTCACAATATACTAATTCCACTCCCTTAATACAAAATAGTAAATATTTCTCTCATCCAAAAAGAGAAGTAAAAAATTACTTCGATGTTTACTAATGCATCTAATGAAAAAAAAATAGATCACTTCCATATCTAACCAGCATTTAATGAAATAATTATTGAGTGGTTATATTAAGGAAGTGCTATTTAGTTGACACAAACCAATGAGAATTTTCTTTAAAACAATTAAGAACCTTATAAGGAAAAATAATCATAAATCAAGCTAAATAGAGAGAGGTATAAGCAAAAGAGGCAACATATTCAGGCAATGTATAGGGTAAAACTATCATCTAATCCTTACCGCTATGCTTTCAGCAACTAATTTAACATTTTGGATTATTGAAGCATCATTTACAAAACGTCTGCAACAGAAATCACAGTTTTAGCAAACGTAATGTTTAAGTTTGAGAAAGAACAAAAAGAGTTCAGAATTTCTAATCACCTGCTATCAGACAAACCTCCTGTGCTTTGAAGCAACTCTGGTGCCAGAGAGAGTTCAGAAAGTGTTGCTGCTGTGACTCTAAGCCTTGAAAACTGTTCATGCTCCCAAGCTACCTACAGCATTTTAGTTGCTTTACCATAAAACCAAAACATTTCCTAAAGGCACATAAATAAAATGACCATCATTGCTTATGTCAAAAAGAACTCAGTTAACAGAATTTAGAAAACTGAGAAGTGTAAGCATGAGATGCAGCATGAAAAGCAAAGCCCCCTCTTATTCTGTAGTTTGCAGAAAATGACAATAGAAGCTTGTAACCAAATATTCTTGAACAATACCAATACAAAAATTCCCAGTGTCCATTACCAGATAGAAAGCATATAGAGCTTGAATACATGGAACTGGGAAATTTGTAGAGGATTCCTCTTGTGGCGCCTTAATTTCCAGGGACAATGTAATAAAGATCCATAAATCCAAGATACTAACATCCCTGTCCCATAATTTTATCCACTTAAAATTTCATCGATTACTAAAGAATGAAAAAATAACACAGCATCTACACACATTCTAATAAAACATGTCCACAAGAGGCTCAGACATCCCTGCCCTCTCCCCCCCCCCCCCCGGGGCGTGGGGGGAGATAAGTGATTCAGAACAGCAGAAAAATGTCATTAAACTTCAAATACACTTCCTTTTAATATGCAAGGGGGAGAGCCCCAATACTTTGACAGATATAATTAATATCTAGCACAATGAAAAAGCTCTTGCTTTGTAATAGAGGAAGCAAGATAAAGAATATACTATTAAAATTCTTATAAGATATATTTATGTTTTTAATAGAAAAAGGAGTTATAAATCACCAATACCAGCAACTAAAAGAACTGATTCAGGAGATAGAGGATTTCCACAACAGGCCCTAAACATTTTGAAGGAATCAATGGAATATTTCTGAAGGGATGCGCTTCAGACTAATATTGCTAATTCCTAATTCTTTTAGATATTAGAGAATAAATATATTGAAGGCAACTTTATATAATAAAAATAAGGACCTATTCATGTCAAATTAAATAATTTATCTCAAAAGTGGTGCTGCCCATATTTCAAGATACAGCAGTTTGCACCACATTTTCACTTACTCGAGGATTGGAGATGTTTATCTTCTTGTGCTTAAGACCAACTTGAAGACCCAATTCTTCAGCTACATCAGAAAAACCCTGCAACATATAGCTACCCTCTCATCAAGACTTAAATTGCCAAAACATTATAACAGAAAATCAAAAACAATTACTTTTTACTATAACTGTCTATAGAGCATACCTCAAACATTTTCTTTATGTAAGCATTTTCTGGAGGCTTTGACACATGAATCCACAACTCATTGCCTGATGAGCCAATACTATTTAAGCAAATGGCATAATCAATACTCTCACGAAACCGTTGATCAAAACTTCGAAGCCACTATAGAAGAACACGTGATGATCAAACAATGTATAAAATTACCAAATGGAGTGTGGAAAAAAAAGATTTGAATGGGAAAACAAACACCTTATAAGTCCCATTGTAGTTGTAAGGCCCACCAGATGTTAGTCCAAATAGCAGATTATACCTGCCTCTGGTTTTTGGATTGGAATATAAAATGGAAAACAGCCTGGCTATTTCAAGAAGCGCAACAACTCCACTTCCATTGCTATCACTTCCCATGGATAGTGCCTGTTTAATGTTAGTAAAAAGTTACAAGCAAATTAATGAAAGTAGAAAACTGCAATCAAACACAAGAAAGTCATTTACAGGTGCTGCTCCAAAAGTGTCATATGATGCCACAATGGCAATAGTAGGAAGTTGATTTGAATCTCCATCAGCTTTTAGTCCTGGCAACCATCCCTGCCATTGGCATAAGAAGATTAAGACAGGTCAAGCATCACAAGTCTCATTATTAACGTTTGAACAAAAGCCTTTGGTATTAAAAGTGAGATATCTAAGGGAATTCATCCTTAAGTTATATATGTGTGTGTGTGTGCTTGTGCGCATATGTATGCACACTAAGGTAAATTGGGCACAAGTGGGATATAATATACGCATCCACAACCTCAAACCCTGCACACCCACCCCAATCCAACTCTCCCCCCCCCCCACCCACCAAAAAAACAAAGATAAGTTTGTAAGAAATTACAAGTATTCACTAATGTCAGAATTAATGCTCCCATAATTCGAGGGGGCTACGAATAAATAATACAATCCCTCACCTTTCACAGAAAAAGCGACTCAAACTTGCAATAGTAACTACAAAGAGTTATAGTTAATCTGTACCTGGATATTTGTAATAGTTGGGGATGCAATCTTTTTAGGTTCTGGAGCAGCTACAACAAGCTTGTACCTGAATTTGCAAAGATGCTGAATATTACCTTAAAAGAATATTAGATAATATGAGAAGACTTCTACACAATCAAGGAGGATTCGTGCAAGTACATTATCTCAAAGAAAAGATTTATAAATAGAGCTATGGCACTGATTGATGAGATGCAAATGAACATAATTAAAAGGCAGTGTGCTGAAATAATTGTCACATAATAAAAATCAAGATGGAAAAGCTATGAAAAGATAATAACATAAAAACATCCTCCCGAAAATAAATAAGTAAAATTTAAAATTAAAAGAATTTAACAATTTTAAAATTCATAATAATAAGGCAATATGAATATATGAATGTATAACGTAGTATTAGTTTCGTGAACAACAACAACAACCATCCTCATTAAGAGCAAAAAATGATGAAGATAATAACTACTGCAACATCATATCCCAAATGATTAGCAGCACATAGTTTCCCAAACTGGGGAAAAGGCAATAAGTTAAAAGAATTTCATCTCCACATCTTTCAGAACAGGATAAAATGGTCTAACAAGAGCAAAACACATTAAAAAAACTTCTTCCTGGTAACCATCATGAAAACTTTTTGACAAAGGTGATAAGTTGAGGTCTTTTGAAAATCAAGCAACGAGATATTGAATATTACAGTCAGGCCAGCTATTAAAAATCTCCAAAAACAAGAATTGACCCTGAGTATTACAGGTAGATATGATATGATAAAACAACACTAACAAGAACGGAAAAAGACTTTGAATTATCCAAAGGCTAAAAGAAAAGTAAGGTGCAGAACCAGAAAGAAAATGTCTCAAAGTTCCCACTAGACTGGAGTATATTCTATCCTGCCACACAATATGTGGGTATGTATCATCCACACCTAACAATTAGGACATAGATGAGAGTATAAAAACTAATCATGTCCAAGACTTCAACATAAAAATCTTGAAATGAAGATATACATGACAAGAATCGAAACCAAGAAAAGTATAATAAAGGCTGCTGAATTTAGTAACTAACCCGCCAGTGGTAGCAGTTGCTGGCTGGCCAGCAGCATCATTCCTCTTTACATCAGATAGCACAGCATTTATATCTTCATGCTCAAAAGCAAAATAGACAGGATACTGGAACAACATATGCAATATTCCATGAGTACCACAAGTATTCAATCAACCAACAGATATTTTAATTATTTGATTCTATAAAAGGAGATAGAGAAATCAGAGGTAGTTTTTCATAGGATAGTACAGTAGTTTGGTTTTGGTATATAAAGTTTTTCCTTCAAGGAAGAAAATGGCGTATAAAATTCCTTGGAATTGAAATCTTATACTGCATTATTCCTATTTTGGACACAGGATCATAAAGAGGAAAAAGAACAAACCAAAAATTTCATCCTCAAAAGATAACCTTGCAAGGATTCAGTTACTAGTTGTAACTCAAACTTTCATTATGACAAGGATTTCATCATTAGCTAGCATAAAGCATAAACACATGGAACAGAGTAAACAACCACCAAAAGCCAGATTCAAGGATCTAGCTATAGGAGGAATAAGGTTTTGTTTTCTTTTTAAAAAAAAGGCACAGTAATTCTTCACTCACAGGAATATTGGAATGTATAAGTAACTGCTCAAGTTCAACCAAGACGTCCCTCAGAGCAACTTCTGCGAGATCATGGCCAGCTTTACCCGCACTATCTATGTTTTCAGGGTTAAATATTGGAGGAAGCAAAAGCAGCACACCTCCAAAGACTTTTTTCTGCACTAGATATTCTGCATAGGAAAGAGAAACATAATATCAAAGGATAAATTTAATAGATAGAACAACCGTAAGCAGATCAAAATTTGAAAATTAAAGTGCATCACAGTGAACACCCATCAGATATCTAAAAGAATGACAACTGTCATGCCAAGACATATTTTCTTGGCATTTCTACTCGATGGCTGCTTTTTCCCTAGATAAGTGGAGTGAGTATATATAATGGAAATGACATGTAAAAAGGTTCAAAGATCAACATATGTATCCATCCGTCTTCTTCGCACTATTAAACCATGACGATAGAACATAATTAATATGCAAGGCACTTTAATATTGTTGACCATCCTGCAATGTCAGCTAGGCAGCACTTGCAAAAAGAGCTCCAACGACATTGTGTTGTCCTGTGTATGGATGTTTAGCATATCATTTTCTTCCACCAGCTTTTCTATCACATCGACGTATATCTGCAACATATATGTTATAATAGAATTTTTTTATTTTTTTTTTGAAATAGTTCTAATAGGAATTTAGGTGCATTCTATTGTCACGCAGCCATTGGCATCTACTCCATCCTAAACAAAACAATTATTACCTACATACATTGGCTTCTTACTGCCCTTTCATACAATTGTCACTCATAAATCGCTCCAAATATATAGCTACTACATCCACCATCCTAAAAATTCACATATCCTAGTGTAACATATTCTTAAATACCTCTCAACTAAATTACATGAGCATTCCCATTTCAAAGTTACTTCCTTTCTACAATACCGAAATTCCAGCTAATTGTCTCAAACCATAAAGCACAAACAAACACAACTTTTGCTGGGAAAAAACTGTACTTCGCACCAAAACCAATAATAAAACAAAACAAAACAATCCACCTCTTTTTTATCAAACGTCATGAAATGTACCTTTAATAACAGAAAGATTCAATTCCCGAAGCGGAAGGATAAGTACTGTCCGAGAAACATCAGCTGCAGTAGCAACACCTGAAGTAGAAGAAAATAGAGAAGAACCGGCATGGTGATTTAGCGAAGCCAGACGAGATCCAAAAGGAACACCGGATATATCATACTGAACAAGACGATAGACACCGACAACCGTTACACCATCGCAGAGCTCCGCACAAGCAGCCAATACTATGAAAACCACCACCACCATCACCGATGCAGTGTACATTGGCTCCAAAACCCCCGTCTTCCTCTCTCTACTCTCCATTTTTACAAACAAGGAACGGGGAGTGAAAAAAAAGCTAGGGTTTTACAATCACAGAGATGAGATATATTGCAGGGAAGAAGACGGATTATTTGAGGTGATTGATTGATCTGGAAAATTAATTAAAAATATGAGGGCGACGGAGAGTTGTGATTGAATTTCAGTTCTGTGAGAATCTTTGTAGTGAGTGAGAGTAATAATCTTTGACTCGGGCTAAAGATGACTAACCTTTATTATTAACTAGCTTTTTCTTTATTACTCGAACTAAAAATAATTAGTCATGTTAGTGAATGTCTTGCTTTTCTTTTTAATGTATTATTATTTTCTTCAGATTTTTTTTAGATTAGGGAATCTGATTGTTTGTTCTGCCATGGAGCCAATGTAGGAAGATTTTAAAGAGGGTTAAGGAAAAAAAAATAACAGAAAAATTTTAACAAACGAACAATATTTCTTTTGATCAAGTCGAAATTAAAGATTTTAAAAGTTTCCTTTCAAATTATTCTCAAAGTTTGAGAAAATTTATAGTATATGGTTAACTTGATCGAAATTTCATTAAATTCTTATAAAAAGAAACTTAATTTTTAATAATTAAAACTTAAAAATATAATAATCAAATAAGAAATTAAAAATGCTATGATACAAATATCTAAAGGACCCTGACTAAATTAGCCAATAAGTCTTTTGTAGTACTTTTGATAATTATAATTTAATGGATTTGATATTTTTAATCTAGTTTGAATACAAAATGAGTGTTTTTACAATGATGATGATACATTTAGTACGATTCCTTATTTGAGATATTTTATCCAAAAAAATGAATTTACAATTCCTTGAATACAAAATTTTGCTCTCTAAGGAGGAGGAATTGTGAATGCATTGTAACTAGTAAATGTGATTAAATAGCTAATTTTGACTGTCGAAAAAGTTGGGTTAAATTTGGTAAAAACTCATTGAACTGCATCAGTTTCGAACAATTATACTTGGAGGGTTTCATTTTCATTTTCATTTCCATTTCTTTTGCTGGTAATTTTATATTTTATGGGATAAGTGAATTTTGGAGTACAGAACCGACTTAACGTAAAATGCATGAAGCCAGCAAAGCTTGATGGTAATATAACTTTTCAGACATCTAAGTACAAGAAGATTTCATAGGAAATCAAGTACAATATTCAAACTCAAACACCATTAATTATGAAAATTTCATTAAGATTAACGAAATATCAGATAATACATTGCCAGCACAGTCAATGTGGTCTGTTGAAAGCAACAAAATTGCTCCTTTGGTTCCTTTTTCTTAGTGCCTTCGAATAGCCACACCAGAAAGCATAACCAAGAAGATAAAGAGGACTGCTGCAATGAATGAAGCCACCACTGCTCCACTTACCCTCTGGCAAAAATCAGTGAACTGCTGACAAATTGCAAGCCAATTGGTGTTGGGATTGCCATTGTGTGCCAAGTACACAATGGCTGCAGCTGCAGCAGCTGCTGCTGTAGTAAAAGCCAAGATCACCTGAAACATTTCAATAGAAGAGCTATTAATCTTGAATGAGTGACTAGAAAAGGAAATTCAAAGAAATTTTATCATGATTTTTGGATAGTATTTACCGTGTCAAATATGAGGAGGAGCAATCTTGCTCCAATTGCATTCGGGCGGACAATGCAGACTATGGAGAAAGGCAATGAGAGAACAAGGTAGCCACTGGCAAGAGCCATAGCAACCACAAAGAATCTGTATATATTTGCGCATATTAGATAAGATGCTGCATTATTTGATGCTAAAACAGGGGAGATTAGGTAATAAAATTTCAATAAATTCAATCACGGAAAGAATGCATACGTGAAAGTAGGGAGGTCATCATAGCTAGCTTGGAACTGGAAGAACTGTGTGAAGAAAGGGAGAGTTTGATCAGTAGTTCCCATGGTAGTAGTAGCAGCTAAGGCAGCAACAAGGGCACAAAGCCTAAGAATGAAGTCAAAAATGGAAACACCGCGCTTCCATCCTCCTCGCTGATGAGGAGTGACTTTTGTGGTGGCAACAACAGTTGGAGGAGCAGCTGCAGACTTCCTTTCGGTGGACTGGAATTCGGACATTTTAATTGCTGTTTCACCACTGCTCTTTGTTGAGTGACTTGGCTCCATTTTGAAATCAAAGTGCAAAAGATGTTCGTGAAGAAGTTTTGCTTGATGAGTGATTGAATCTTGTTGAAAAATTGTGTGAGGGTTCTCATACATATATAGTGTTGAGAGTAGAAGTGCTATTGGAGTAGTTTGAGAGTAATTGGAAATGGTAGAGGCCATGAATCCAGGAGTTGTTGCTCACTTGCTCCACCTGAGGGAAGATAAAGATTGGAATCCTGATGGTATTGATTGATTAGCTACTTGCTAGACAGAGCATGGTTTGATAAATGACATAATTTTTTAGAAAAATTTCATTGTGGTAAATCATTTCTACGTAGATATATTTACAGTATTAAGAAAGGGTTATTATAATTTATGCAATTGAAATTAATCTTGTAGTAAGAAATGGCAATTTTATCTTATTTACACCATTAAAGGCGGTGTTTTAAAGTTTCACAAAATGATGCCTTTGATCAATTAGTCTGGAACGACATCAAACCAATATCTGCTAATTATTTATTACAATGAAGTACAAATTCCACATGACAGATTTCTCAATTTGAAACAGGTGACTATTTGTGACTGAGCAATTTTAAAACTTCAGGAATTGAGATGTAATGGAGACCATTGACGAAATCACAAATAATTGGAATTGGAACAGGTAACATTTTACAATGTTGGAGCAAGTAATAAGAGATGTAGCAGCATTTGGTAGCTATTACCACATCCATTTACTTCCAAGTTTTTCCTCTGCAACCCTATACTATTGTCAATGACCACAAGAGGGCATTTTGACAGATATGAAAATTAACAGAATGGAAACACCAAGGCTACCTCACTGCAAATTCCACTAAAAAATTGAAAATTTTACATATTTTCATGAATTACTATAAAATGGAAGATGTTCTTATTGTAAGTTTAAGAATTGCAGAAAGATTTTTCCTTGTTTACTCTTGTTTTTCATTACTTCAAACAGCAAAAGGCGTATACATATCATTCAAAGAATCGAAAATTAGCATTAGAATGTAATAGAGTGTGAATCGTAACTTTAAACAAAAAGAATTTACACAACATCATGTGTAACCTCATCTCAAAGCAAAAACTATCACTTCCCTCGGGAAACACCAAAAATACTATTTTTACAGCCCGTGTAAGAAAAACCAACTTTTATTCTATGTATGCCAAAACCCCATGATGGGAAAGAATAGGCAGAGGCAGACCACCGCAGCTCATTCGAATAATATTTATCAGTGGTAATTTCTACTAGAATTTAAAACAAAAAGCAGCGCAATAAAAAGCTTCCACCCAAGAATATAGATTATACATTCACAAACAATTTGAATAGAATCCTATGGGCGCAACCGCCATCCACGCTCAGCAAGTGCTTTATGTACCTGGCTGGCTGCCATAGAGGTGTCATTCAAGGGAGGATAACTCCAGCTCTCTGACATCTAAAGAAATCAATCAAAGAGAGGATAATATAATTAATAAGTTATATAAGAAAGCATGGCAGAAATATAGAAAGTCAGATGCTGGACACTGAAATATGGATCAGGACAAAGCAGTACTCGAGCACAGGATAAATCTCCTGTTGAAAATGTTCAGATACTGCTAGGGAACAAAGCAACATATAGATGCATTTCTTGGACACAATTATACATCATAAAGCTATTTAAGTTAATAAAAGTAAGAGAAAGAGCTCCAGCAGCTGACAAGAAACATCATTACTTATTCATCAGGCTTGAAAATTAATTGAACAGCATATCATAATTTAAATGGGGAACCCTCCCTTGCTAAATTCCCTGGTGAATTAGTAATGATTCTTGTCAGCTGCTGGAGCTCTTTCTCTTACTTTTATTAACTTAATAGCTTTATGATGTATAATTGTGTCCAAGAAATGCATCTCTATGTTGCTTTGAATTGTTCCCTAGCAGTATCTGAACATTTTCAACAGATGGTTAAAACTTTCAAAAACCTCAATTTCCAGTAGGTCTAAGGTTTCAACCCATAACTAGCTGCATCAACGCAAAACAACATTCTTATATATTGGTCCTGAACCCATCCTCCACACCACATCCCCCAACCTCACAAGAAAAAGAGTCCAAAACAAAAAACAAGGGGGAAAATAGAGGAGAATAGAGAAAAGGTGATGAGGTGAGACTATCTCAAATAGAAATGACTTGATCATATATAGTAGTATGCCACAAAAGACCAAATGAGCATAAATATCACAAAAGGTGGCTATGGAGTAATTTTTCCTCATGGTATTAACACAATAAAATAAGACAAAAAGGGCAAGTGAATAAGCATGTATACTCTGCATAGAGAAATCTCAATTACTGGTTATTAGCTTTTCGGTCATTACTGTTACTTACATCCTCAAGACCTGTGAATGGTCGAACCAGCCCTCGCTCCCTCAAATTTTCGTGGAACTCCACAAATTTCCATCTACAACGTTCAGCTCCAACAACATACACAGGTTTTCTGCAATAACAAATTGGGAGTCATTAAGTATTTATAAATAATAAAATTGTAAACTTTCCAGTACAAACATATTAGAAACCAATAAAGTAATCCTCCTGAAGCATACCCGGTGCTGCAAGCTTCACTCAACATACTAACTGAGTCTGCTGTGATAACAAAAGCATCTGCCCAAGCTAGATGCCCCATGTGTGGATTTGGTTCTGGGAATGATGACATAATACCAAATAATTAAGTTGAAGAAAAGTCCAAACAAATTAAATCTAAGATTTTCCAACCACAGTGAAGCATAGAAGGAGGCAAAATATTACCTTCACCATTCCAAATGTATACTTTTGGATGAGTTCCAAGTTCTTTCACCACAATATTTGACATCTTTCCAATAAAACGAAAAGAAAGAAAGAAAATGTGAAGATGCAAAACTGAAGGATCCAAACTCTAGGTTTAAATTAAAGTGCCTAATTTGTGTACCTTTACTGGTGTCCTTCTTGAAAAAGATATTCTTAGTGTCCCACAGCTTGCAAGAACACTGTGCAGGGAGGCTGTCAACTGCCTTGCAAGATCCATGCCATATTGACAAGACCCTAATGAAATCCCCAATTAAATATACATAAGAGACTCAAAGTTACTGACTGCCAGAAATATTCAAGACACATAACAATTACAAAGAATGAGAAGAAATTTACAAAATTCTTTATTTTTAAAAAAATGGCAAGATGAAGTAAACAATAGAAAGGTAGGCAACAATCTCTAGAAGGAAAAATATTTCAGCTCAAATTTCTGTTGAATCCCAAGTCATATAAGATCGAAACGACATCCACTTGACTTAATTTTGATCAATTTGAGAATGTCTCACATAAAACAAAAGAGATGGATAGTAGAGCCTAATTACCGAAGAGAGAAATGCCCAAGAGGCTCATGGATTCAACTACCATACTGAACATTCTAACTCTGAGAGAAGAAAATTTGATGATTTTAGCTCCATATCATGCAATGTGACTCAACAAGCAGCTATAAAATAATCTGGTAACCCACATTAAGTCTTTAATATGAATGAAAAACAGCATGCTAATTAAGCACAAGACTCCAAGCTGAAACAAATGCCTCCCATATGAATCTATGTTACTAAACGGAAGTACATATGCGCAAAATGACCAGTGTTGGTTGCACATATACACATAGACATAAAAAAATGCCTTCTACCGGGTTTAAAGTTCAGACATTTTGAGGGTGAAAAGTAGCCATAAAACTATTAAACAAGGATGGTAAATAAGCTACAAAACTCTATTTTGTTAGAACACACAGAAAGAACCTCTAGAATAATTCATTGTGGTAGCTTCTAATATTTAAAACACTAGTAAGTTATATGGAAAAGAATAAATAAAAAGACAACATAATTCAAGAAATCTTAAATGAACATGCAAGAAAAAGGGGATCAAATCAACAGAAAATTTGAGGATTATGTGCAAGTTAAGACAAAGTGAAAATATAAAGGATTACAAAGGATAAGAATGTTACTTGTAGGCCCTCCAATATTGACAACAACTAAAGGCTTGGGTAGCGGTGCAAACTCATTGTGCCAAGCACTGGCTGCACTACGGAGAGCAGCAGCATCAATCTGGTGAAGCGCCCCTATGGTGAGGACCTGAGAATGCACAATGTGTGTGAATCAGACACAAAGGTCAGTTAAAGGAGAATATTTCAGGTAGCCTCAAATATTGTAACAGATGACAGTAAGAAGACTTACAACATGCTTATCCGGAGGTTCCTGGGGAGTTATCCACCTCCGCAAAAACCGAGGGACCTGCTCTTGTGCACCAGGAGTCAAAGGATAATAGTCATGTCGGGGGCTGATGACCAGGTCAAACCTTTCCAAATGAGACCTTGGATGCTGAATCTGAAACCAAAATGTGAGATGAAAGTAAAAATTATATACCAAAAGATAGTACTCATAAAGATCATAGAAGAAAAATACAAGGCAAATCACTTTTGCTACAAAGACATGATTTTGGAAAATTTTCTGTTAGTGGGGGGTGATAAGAAATAACAAACTAACATATGAAATAATATCGAAGAGTAGCATGTAGAAAAAATTGCACTACAAAAGGAGAAAAAAAATGAAGCATTTGATAACAGAGGAAAGTAATAGAATAGGAACTTGGTTATGAAATATTCAAAACAAGATGACTTTTTAAGGCAACAGAAACAGAGAAGAAGAGAGGAAAAGAGAAATGCAAGTAGCTGAATCTTAGAATTCACTAGTACAATGTCCTTTCCCAGGCATGATTATTAAAGCCAAATTCAAAATTTTAATGATTCTCGTCCTCAGCAGCATACAAGGGATACATGAAATGAAATCCAAACATAAACTACAGTGACAATACTTGGTAGCATATAGGTATGATCCATGAGGGTGGAAAACTCCCAAAGAAGTACATAAGTTGAATATCATACTTTATCAAATTGCAAAACAAAGATACATAGTAATATGCTGGATTTTCAAAGATTAGGACTCGTTACAGACCTGGACAACAAACACATTATCAGATGCCAATCTTCTAATGGAACTTGCTATTGAAATGGTATCTCTGCCAGAGGCAACTACCAATAACGGGCCTTCCCTGCAAAGAAATGAGAATCATATTACATGATAGAATGAGAAATAATGACATGCACTAAATTTGTCATAATTTACTTCCTCAACTAGAAATTTAAAGCACATGGTTTATGCAGATGATATAAATTAATCCTCGTCATTTTTTTTTCCAGTTTCATTCTCCATGCATAAACAATTACTATATGGTTATAAGCCAAGAGCACAAATTATGAAACATTAAAAACTGAAAATAAGGACATTATAATCTGCCACAACATTAAACAAAACTTCTGGAGACCAATTGCAGATAGGAAAAATGGCAGTATAAAGTCATCACAACAAAAGAAAGTAAGAGCCTTCTCTATCCTAGGCTTTTTCCTAGGATGACACAAATGCCTAGAGCATTTTCAACAACAATTTCATAGAAGTTCAATCTCGACAATATATGGTACAAAAAAATATCCCAAAGACCCTTTTTAGCCAAATCCATGAATCTCATGCTTCCCACTATTAAAATGATAAAGAAATTATCCATCAGATCTAATTTCATTTAATATCAGAATTAATGACTAAGATACACCAGCAGAAGCATTTGATTTCTCATCCGCAAAACAACAAATGAATATATAATGGGGTCTAAATAAGACATATTGTCATGGATGTCCAGCAGAACTTACTTCTCAAAATTGTCACGAGCCATAGATACAATCTTGTTTACATCAGCTTCTAAAACAGATGAGAGACCTGCTGCACTACCATTTTCCATGGGCACAGACATTAGCTTTTTCCCACTTCTACTGAATAAAATTCGTGAATAACCATATAACCGGCTTATTATGATATATATCCTTTTGTGGACAGAAACTGGAAGCCAATGCATCCACTCATTGATTCCTCCTCTTGGCCTTGTAACCCGCTACACATATTTGAAGAATTGGTGACAAAGCACAAACAAATATCATAAATTTGAAATACCTAAGATAACTCAAAATGAAAAATTAAAAAATAGCAACACCAAAAAGTTGGGCTGAGTTAGTATTTTAATTCAAATACTAATCCTCCTCTCAGTCAAAGACTTGACAAATTTGGAGTGAATTATACTTTATTTACCCATGCATACATAGGAAGTGATTGGCCGTACGTAATAAAATTAACCTCCTATGAGTACTCTTTCAATTAGCAAAGATTATTGTGCAAACACAGTTAATGATTTCAAAAGAAATTTCAGTGATTTTATTGAGAGCGTCTCAGGAAATGATTTCAAGCTTAGTTACCTTAAGTGGCGGCATTCCCGCACTTCAATCAGTCCAAAAGAAGAAAAATAAACAACGCTACTTCCTGCTAAATAACATGACATAATGTTCATGCTACAAGTGTAACCTATTATAGGGAGGGCAGGGCACACCAGTAACTTTATCTTCTAGTAATTCCGTGGATTTATATGGCATTAAGATTAGGTTTCAAATTCACAATATGTTCCAGGTATAACTGGCAATGATCAAAACAATTTAACTACATAAACCACATGGCTTTATAAAACAACATCAATTCATGTGCATTTATGCATGCAAACTTTGGACTTTAGTACTTGCATAACCAGAGCAAACATGAAATTCTTTGATATTTTCAAATTTTAATCCAATTCCTCATACCTTATCCAATCAAGCTCTGAAATTTTGACAAAAGATTGTTTTTATTTCAAGGATTTTACATCCAGCGTAAATCACAAGCGACCCAGGAGATGGAACTTACATAGATAGTATGCTTGTCGGAGAGGCCAAGGGCATGGACCAGACCGATGCTTTGATTCTCAGAAGCTGAGAAACCATTACCAATGATCACAGCCCTTCTAATAACGCCGAAGACTCCGCCCTCAAATATGTCCGGCACACCTCCTATCGCCCGTGGACTAGCCGGCGGCTCCGGCAGCCTAATTGGCTTCATTTATCTTAAACTTAACGAAATTACAAAATAAAAAAATTTAAAAAAAAACCTAGAAGAAGATTGAAATTGAGGTTCCAGAAAAGAAAAGGAAAAAAGAAACTATAGAAATATATGAATCTAAAAACACAGAAAGATGTTCTTCGTCTGCTGGTAGAATTGAGCGTTGCAGTGAAGAAAAGTACTGAATTTTGGGCTATTGGGATTTGCTGTGTGGGGCCGGGTTTAATTCCTTTCTCGGATACGACTTCAGTAACTTACAAGCATAATTGGATTTTATTTCATAAAAAAAATTCTGTATAACTTTTCTTTTCTTTTTTTCTCTAGACCTTTTTTCCCCTTTTTTCCTCTGATATCTCGACTTTGCTGAGGCCAGACCAGACGAACCCAGATTATATTTGTCGTCTCTAATATCTGACCCAAAGCTTTTTGACTTAGGTCTAATTATTACACTTACCCAGGAAGAACCTTCTTAAACTACATAAAATTTTATTATTTTTTATTTGAGAGAAAATACTACTTTTAAAAAATAATATATTATAATTTATATAAAAATAACATATTTTTTATTTGAAGTCACATCTTATATAAAGGGAATGAAGTAGTCAATTTAGTAAATATTTTAAATTTAAGGAAAAAAACCATTTACAATATTTCTTAAAGCTTTCACCAATTACATTCATAAAATGTCTTTTTCATTCCTTAATTATTTTCTAAATTTTCATCCTCATTTTTTTTATGACAAAAGAATCAAGGATATGAATGATTTTTAATTAACATTTAAGGATGTAAATGAAAATAAAAAATGTAAATGTTTTTTGAACAATATTTTAAATAGGATTTACCTTGTAGTTATGTAGGCAATCCTCAGGCCCCAAAGTCATTTGGGTGAGTAAGATGGTTGTCAATTTAACCATTCTCAACACAAACAAAAAAAAAAAGTTTAAAGTGAGCATTTTTCTCAAAAAAAAATTTAGTTGAGTCATCTAATAAGGGCCTGGATTCAAATCTCACTTCTGACAATTTCAATTGTTCCCGATAATAAAGTAACTGACACAATCTAATTATGAAAGTCTTATTAGTAGTAGTAGAGTGAGGATTCGAATTCAGATAAGATTAATTAGCAGTGATTTGTTTCCTTTGTACGCATCAGCGTACGAGTCTAATGAAAACCTGCAACCAGTTGGTAGCTGGTGCATAATCCAGGACTGTCCATCAATAATGATTAATTAATGTCTATTGATTTAGACTCTTTCCCTCTTCTCAAACCTCAACCACGAAAAATCCATGTCTCCATTTATCCTTTTCTCTGCATTCTTCTTGCCAAAAAAAAAAAAAAGGTCCCAAGCCTCCCAACTACCCTCAAGCTGGCCTTGGCTCCCAAACTCTTAGGTAAATATTTATGTTTTTCATTCTTTCACAAAATCTTTCTCGATTGATCATCTTGATTCAGTGGATAGCATTATTTGCTTATTGAGCATAGCCATCTGTATAACGCAAATAAAGATAAAAGAAAACAAAATAAATAAAACGAATAAAGACAAGTATTCCCTACACTGTAATGAAGCATTGTTCTTAATGTAATAACAAACAAACTAAGAAGACATTGTCCTCAATAAAACAACAAAAGGCAAACAAACTAACTAAACAAGAAAATAAAGAAAAGAAAATGAAGAATAACACCTTGATCATGGGAGATGAATATCATCCCTCAATTGTGTAATATCCATTTCCAAACCAACTATTCGGTTATCAATGTCTTTCAATCTCTCATTGTGCTTCTCAGCAAATTGATTGGATTGATGTTCAAAGGCATTTAGTTGTTAACCAACTCAACCAATATAGCATCTTGCTTATCAAATTTCTTAAAATTTCAAATTCGTTAATTTGGATTTTGTTTAGTTGATCAATGGTCAAAATTTCTCTTGATAGTTCAATAGAAGCGGGTGATGATGATGACACATCTTTATCGACCTCTATCTGAAGCGTATTTGTATTTGATAGATAAAAATATTAATATAAAATAATTTTGTATTTGATAGATAAAAATATTAATATAAAATAATTTTAGAAAGAAGCGTAAAAGTTGAACTATTAAAAGGTTTGAGTATTAAATTTGGATAAAAGAAAATTTAATAATGAATGAAAATAGTAATATAACAGAATTTTGAATGAAAACCTCAAATCTAAACTTTTTAAAAGTTTGAGTGTTCAAAATGAAAGGATCCACAAGAAAAAGAACCGAGTCCCATCTCCTTTTGATGGTCCAAGAGTTGGTGTGTTCTCTTTTTTATCTTAATTAAAGAATTGCTAATTTGGACTGTAATAGATCAACTAAAACCTCGACATTCGATTAGAGTTGTCTACATATCATGCGAATTGAAAGGTTGATTTCTCTACTCTATAAGTTTTCTTTCTTGTGATTCACCTATAAGTTAATTTTCTGCAATTTAACCATTATTTTCTACTTAATTTGCCATCAAAGCTTTATATGATGGAAATGTACAATTTTTTTATTATAAGTATTAGTAGTCTATGATGATCTTTTAAAATGAACTTTGTTTTATTTTGTATTTGGCATCTGAACAATCTTTCCTGTATTTGTTTTGTAGAACTAATCTTTCCTGCATTTCAGTTGAGGAAAATTCCATGACCGTTGGTGTCATACCAACTGCTGCTACGGCAATCCTCTACCCAGCTACATTGCCACCCCCGTTCTCCCATTTGATTTCTCTCCGCTCCTCTCCTTTCTGTTTCGCCACAGTAATCAATGCTCTCCACCACTGTGCCACCTTTCCAACCCATCACTAGATTGTCCTCGAGCACCTTCTGTCCCCACAAAGAAGTCTAGAATTTTTAATTTTACTTTGTACTTGAGGATGAAATTCTTGAGTTTGAAGAATTTTTTGGCAAAAAAGATACAATCTTGAGTTCATCGGTGTTTATGGGGGGTCCTTCTTCTGTAGTTATGTGACCTGTTGAATTATTATTTAAAATTAAATGTTACATGGATCTGTCATATAGCAGTAACTAGCATTTCATTTCTGGTTATCTTTATCCTTTTAATTCACCAGTCAGAAACAATTAAGAAATAGATGACTCTATTCATTTTGCAGGTACCTGATTGGGAATAATAAGTTTATTTTTGTTTTATTGAGCCCTCCATTAAATTGTTCTGGTTGAAGACTTTCTTAGGTTTCTTGAAGCAGTATGGTTTTCTAACAGTGAAAGTTCCTGTTTTAGATATCTAAGTTGGGTTGATTTAGGAATGGGTTATTTTCTGGCTAGTTTGCTACTTAGAAGAATGTTTTATAGTTATGCTGCTTTGGATGGTTTGTCCGAGATCATATGGTTCCAAAGCAATTTTAGTAGTCTGTTATCAATTTTACTTTGTATTTTCTTTGGTTGTTGAGCTTTCCTATTTCTGTTGAAGGAAAACTACTTTAAAGAATTAAAGCGAGTTAGACTAGGAGGAGCTTTGGGTCCATAGATAACAGAGCAGTAGTCATATACTTATTTGTGGTTTGTTCCGTTTTAGCAAATTTATTCTGCAGCTATTGATCTATTTTGAGATTATGGTATTCCATCAAGCTCTAGGTGCCTCATTTTCCTCCTTCCTTAATGTTTTAGAACTTTTTTTTACAGTGCAGCTACTGTGTAGACTTACTCCCTTAAATGTGAAATATTTGTGACAAGCGAATTGATTTTGCTACTTTTCTTTTCCTCATTTCTTTCTTTCTTTTTTTGTTTTACGTTTTCCTCGTGTTTGGCTCTTAAGTTATGTTCTTGTTCTTTTCTTATGTCTTTGCAGATGGCTGGAGTCAACAACATGCCTAATAGCTATGATTTCCATCCCTGTTCTAGTTATAGGAGAAGAAGAATGCATGTACCTTTCCTTCCAAAAGAAATCATATTAAAAATCCTGCTTTGCCTCCCTGCAGACATTCTTCACAATATCATGAGGTATGTTTGCCGAGAGTGGTATAATTTAATTAATGATCCTGAATTTGCTGATGCACATCTCCAACAATCACCTAAAGGCATCTTGATGCAAATCTGGAGTCGTCTATTTTATACTAAATATACAGAACTGGGGAAGCATGGTTTGGAGATAACTAACCTAAACATGCCCCAACAGGGTGTGAGAGATGGAAGAAATTTCAGTTGGTTCCAATCAATATTATTGCAAGTGCGCTTCTATGGTTTGCCTTGTGATAAACGCAAGGCTTTGTTTCCTGGCAAAATCTTTGGATGTTGCAATGGTTTGGTTCTGTTTGCTGACCTGAATTGCTATGGTCTTGTTCACATCGCAAATCTTTCTCTGAAGCAGTGGATCTCCCTCCCTCCTTTTGTGAATGTTGTGGATATTGGCTATACTTGGAAATTTGGTTTGGCATATGCAGCCACTTCCAGGAGATACAAAGTGGTACATGTATATGAAGATCGTAGATGCCAATTTGAAATACATACGGTAGGTGTGGATCGAGCTTGGAGACATTTTCGTGATCTTCATCATAAACCTTCTCCGATTGTAGAATGCAAAAATTCAAAGCTTTTTTGCCTCCCAACATTAACTACAGGAGGATTTATTCATTGGACATGGTATCCATTTGTTCTTAGCTTGGATGTGGAAGACGAAACCTTTCATATGACTAGTTTTCCAGGTGATTATCATCTGAGTAACAAAAAGTACTTTTTGGCTATGGATAACCAGCTTGCTTTGATTTCTTTTTCCCGGGAAGACACATGGGATCTATGGGGCTTGATGGAAGTAAAAGAGGGAAGTTGGTTAAAGCTACGAAAAATCAATTTAGCTACTCCGAAGCATATGATTCAGAACAAATCCTGCTTGACTGAGGTTTATCTGATTCCAGTTTGCTGGCAGAAAAATGGTGAACTTATATTCTTTAAAGTAAAAGGAATCTGGAAAACATATATGGTTTTGATGTCAAAACTGGAGCCACTGAATTATTTGAGTTTGGTGGTGGCAGTGTTTCCTGTTATCCACATGTAAAGAGTCTGGTTTCCTTGAGTGATAACCCCAAGTCTCCAGTGTAAAACCATTCAGCTTTAGTAAGTCTAATATTTATGGATATGCTAGAATTATCTTGATTGCGGTTACTAAGAACATAGAAAGTATCTTTCTTTCCTTTTATTTTGTAGCAGTGTCTTCTTTAAGCCACTGCTAATGTGAGTAGCATGCGTGTCTTGCAAGTTTGATCCGATTAGTGTTGCAGATGGAGAAGTTGCTAGTGTGGATCTTTTATCAGATAAAGTATTGCCATATATTGTTCTCTTTGACTCCCTTGGAAGTGTGCCAAATTTTGTGTTACATAGACTGCTGTGGATGATCAGATTCAGATTCAGGTAAGGTGTCTTAATCTTCAAAATGTACAGCAATAATTCTCATTCAAATCCAGTTCAACATACTATTGATGACTACAAATTAACATGGCAAGATTATATTTACTTCTATTTTTCAGAATTATGCTCTCATTCATATATGCTTGCAAATTGGGGAATGAAGTTGGTGCGTATTCATTATCGTTACTAAAAACAACCTTTTTGATATTTACATATACTATTTTTATCGTATGAATTAGTTGTTAATTTAAGAATGATCTTTACTCATACTAAACGACAAGTCAATTACTTGATCATTGGGGTGCTCAGTCGTTGAGCTTTGCTTTAGCATATGCTATGCAAATTTTGCACCACCTTATTCAAGTGATCAGTCTTACAAACAATATATAGTTCTACAGAACAAGGGTGGATATGAGGAGGGTTAACATTACCAGTAATGAACTGCAGAATAGCCATGGGTTTGATGGTCACCAAGCCTTTTGTGCATTTTCAAATGCCTTAATGCAATAGCTGGTTTTGCATCAACTCTGAGGATCTGCTACTACCTTCAATGAGGCCTCATAATATATAAACACTCCTTACTATGTCTTCTCTGGATAAAGGTTTAAACCACTTGATATTTCCAGTGCAAGTTTATCTTACAAAGAAAACAAGAACCCAAGAAAAGAAAAAAAATATTTTTGTTCTCTTTTTGGTCTTGCAAAATTAAATGGTTCCTTTGTGATAAATGTCTTATTTCAGTCAATGGAAAACACTTTCTGTAGTAATTCTTATTCACTTGAAGACAAAGTTCACCTAAAACTTCTCCAATTTTAGTGATAGTGCAAGGAGGTCGGTATGTTTTTTATTATGAAAACTTTGATAACTTCTGTATAGTTTTATCGGTGGATTTTTTTCTTTCCCTCTATTGTTCGTTTTAATATTCTAGGGGATTAAACTTGGTTATTTTTTAACTATGAGTTAAGTATCGACTATTGAACTATTAATTGTCTCTAACCTTTGGTTACCATAAAGTAAAGCTGCAAGTTTATGAAGCATGTAAATTCAAGAAGGAATTTTTATTCTAGTGATAAAAATTCTCAGGTAAAAGTTCAATCTTATTAGAAGCATGTAAAAATTCAAATTACACAAATAAAAGTCTATAAAAAGACAAAAGAATTTGCCAATTAGATAAAGTAAAAAGCTTCATATCTAAGCCTTGGATCCAAAACCAGCCTTTATTTTTTGAATTGTAGCAACATCAGTCATGAAAGCCTTAGCAAGAATAATATCATCAACACCAGTGCCAAACAAAGTTGGTGGAAGTAAAACTGTCCCTGGATTTGCACTTCCAAATGCAGCAATGGCTGTGGCAGATTGATTATTACCTTTAGCATTGTACTGAAAATGCATTAGGGCTTTCGGGAACACGAACAGATCTCCACTTTGAAGAGTTTGAGTGAAGAGTTTATTAGTTGTGTCCACAAATCCAACCTCAAGACTCCCTTTGATGACAAAGAATAGTTCTGCAGACCGTGGGTGGGTATGAGGAGGGATAACACTGCCTGCAGGGATCTGGAAGACGGTCATCGACACGCTCTGGCCATCTAGGACAGGAAACTCTGCCTTGCTAGCACCTATGACTCTGAAGCCAGGTATTTTGGCATCACAAAGTCCTCTGAACCCAGTGAAGGTGAAGAGATTTCCATCAACTTTGGTCACATTTGGAGGGACTAAGAAATCTGATGTAATATCTGGATCACCTGCATTTGCCATCCAAGAATTAGCAAACACGGCAAGAAAGCATAGAAGGCTGATCTTCAATAAGAATGAGGCCATTGTTATAAGGTGTTTGTGAGAAAGAATAGAAAGCTAAGGTGTTTTTGAGGTTACATCATGGCTACAATATTGTTTTCATCACTCCTATATTTTGGCATTAATAATGGTTTAACAACATGTGCTCTAATACTCCAATTAGTTCTCAACGAAATAATATATGCAATGCGATCAAAACTTATAATTATTTTAATTTTGAAAAAGCTCTGATTTTTTCGGTACAGAAGAACAAAGAAATTGTTGAAGTAATGGTCATAATTTTTTCGTAGTAGTTTTTTATGATAACAAACCAACTATTTATAGCAGAAAACCAATCAATTTGATTTCTAAAACTTGCTTTAATTAAAATAGTAAAAACAAAAATTTAATTCAAAACACTGATACTTAAACTATGCTCATACTTCAAGATTTGAATATCACTCGAGATGATAGAATATTTTTCCAAGAAACTCAATTATCGACTCATCTTTTGCTCTACAGACACATAACTCCGATTCATCACTGACATCCAAATTATTTAACGCTTGTCTTGCCTTCCAAATAGATGTATCGGTGTGAATACTAAATAATTTTATCTCTTGCTCTAATTATGTATATCAATAGCACACATGGAGTAAATTTTGATTCACATGATCAATATGTGGATAATTGATGACAGTTTCATTATTGAAGGTTTCAATTTGACGGATTGTTATACCCTATATAACTATTACCTTTTTTAATTTATAAAAATACTTTTACATCAATCTATATACTAATCTCAAATTGCACTGCCAAATGCAGAGATGTAAAAGTATTTTTATAAAATTTCACTTGTCGATATATTGTTATTGAATGAGCTTCAATTTCAATGATTACTCTACAATTATGTCCTATTTTTTAAATTTTTCATATTATAGAAAAACCTCTCGATGAAGTATATGTAGTGAATTGTCTCATAGAAATTGCATATGATTCATTATAATTAATATTTTTAAAGAATTAATGCGGACATGTGTCACCTTGTAGGAAAAATGAGAAGTACTTATATATATATATATATATATATATATATATATTCACTTAACAAATATTATTTTTTAATCTTTACTTTATGTACAAATATCTAAAAATAAGAAGTTAATGTAAAAATGAAGCGGAACCCTCTTGAGTCTTAATTAAAAGGTAATGTAAAAACTAAAAAGATTTTGGATTGCGTCCCATAAAGTTACTAAAATGTGATAAGTAATTGACACAATTTTAAATAAAAAATATAAATTTATCCTTGAAATAAAATATAAACAAAAAAATTATAAAATTATACTTTAAAAAATTAAGCTACCATCTTGTCCCATTTTTTTTTTCGTATCACCATTACTTAATCTCAAAGATGTCTTTTCCTTTGTCCTCCAGATATTTTCAAAAGTTGGCAAATATAAGTCTTGGTGATCCAAACAAATATACGATAACTACCTTCAAGAAACTACCATTTAAATAGAAGCTTGCATTTGATTTCATTATTATTAATATTTCTAAATAATTAATGTGGATATGTGTCAGCTTGAAGAGAAAATGAGAAATAATTAATGTGGATGCGTGTCAACTTAAGGGAAAAAGATGAACTGTATATATATCTTGGACATAAATATGCTTGAACCTAGACGTGATCACGTCACTTTTCTTGAAAATCTCAATCAGAAACGTTGTTTATGTTAGATGTGGGCACGTCTTACTGCTATTGTGAAGTTGGAAGAGGTCAACTAAATCAATCCTAAAATATCTCCAAAGGCTTCGTGGAAGAAGTCATTTTTGTAATAGGAAACTTTTTAATTTATCTTTTGCTGCTTTTATCATGATAGAGATAAGGAAAAATGAAACTCAAATATTTCAATGATATATTTAGGAGATTTTTTCCTTTATCTTTTAGTAAATATTATTTTGTGTGAATTTTTTGTCCCATTTGGCTGAGAATTAACCTAACTTTGGTGGAAGGTCTAAGCACCTATTCCGGAAATGGAAAGCTGAAGATTTCGATAGAGAAAAAATCTGATTTATTTTGCTAATTTTATGTTAAGAACAACTTTTATTGATTTTGTTATTATGTCTAGTAGCTAAATCTTTTGTTTTTAGAGGAATGATGAATCGAATTTGATACTTTTTGACTATTGTTATATTGATATTTTGATTATTTATGTTTTATTCATTTGTGTTGGTTGTTCTTAATGATTCTGATTAATTGGTCATTAATTAGTTGAGTTGGTTGTTAAATAAAGTTCTTGAAAAATGGGGTTTCACATTAGAACAAGCGGTAACACAACTTGAGAATTGTTGAGTTGAGAATGTGATAATTCCTTCTAAATCTCTAGGAGAAACAAGATTTTAATGACTTTTATTTATTACCAAGAAGTTGAGATTGAATAATTAGAATATACATGTTAGTACTCGAGAATTACTTACAAATACAAATTAGGATTTCTCGGTTTATGGGTAATTTTAGTTCTGAACTCTAGAAATTTGAATGCTAGAACTTATTACTCAATTCATCTTTTGATATTTTAAATATAATTTTGTATTTGATTATTATTTTCATCAATTTCCTAGATAGTTTATTAGTTCAATAGCATCCCAATTGTAATCGATTTTCTAAATAAAGTTGGTTATATTATTTACATTAGTTAGTGATTAGATATAATTCCCTATGGTTACAACATCCTATTTCTTCTATACTTGAGAACTGATCATCTGCAATTGCAGTGAGAATTTCACCAATAGATATATGGTGACATTTTAACAAGAACAAGAATGAGATTGGGTTCCTACACTATCTCCATACCTTTCCCTTACATTAAATAATATTACATCCATCTCACTAAGATAGACTTATTTTTATTTTTCATCATTTCCAAATTATAGTACAGTTTTTTTAAGGGTGTTATTTAATTTTTAGTTACATAAATACACGTATTTAACGCATTTTTTTATTACTTTCGTCGTCCATTTTTATAAAATGCATTAAGCAAACTCTTTTATCCATAATTATAAGATTTTTTTGTTACTTTTTATGGTTATTATGTATATTATTTTCAAATATACTCCTACATTATTGAGAGAGAGAGAGAAGAAAGAGAGAATAAATACTTCATTTTCCAAGAAAGACTTAAATAAATAAGGATATATAAAAAAGTAAAATAATTCATTGGTTTGTGGAAAACTACTTATAACAGCTTATAAAAAAGGAAGGAGTATAAAATTTATTTTCAAACTATTGGAATAATATTGACGAGCGTGTCGTTGCGCTATCAAATTAATACCAAACTCAATCAACTTATGCAGTTATGGCAAGTAAGGGTCGAACCCATAGAGACTTGTAAATTCTTTGATAAGTAAACTAATCACGACTTTGGGGGGAAAAGATTTGGTTTTTATCTAAAAAGATTAAAACTTAAAAATAAGTAATTCACAAAATAACTAGAAATCAATGGATAAAAAGACGTTAGCAAGGACTTTGTATTTCGATTTTATTTATTCGGGATTAATCATTGATAACAACTTATTTGAGTAATGACTTAGAATTCCGCGTAGCGCAGCAAATTCCAATTCCTGTAAAAATTAGGTTAATTCCCGAGAAGCACGGAAAATTAACTTTAACCTGATTAAACCAAATTACCGAATCGCTCGCATAAAATAGTCAATTAAGTTATTCAGCTCGAGGACAACGTCAACACAAATTACATAAAATTAATGGCCGATTAAAATTATGCAATTCGTTTCAAACAATTCCCTATCAATTAATCAAACACAGATTTAAATTAATCAATAGTTACTACTTTTGGTTACCGAAAACCGATTCTGCATAATCCTAATTAATCAACTATGTAAAACAATTAAGATGGCCAATAATAATTGAAATAACACAATTGATAGAATAAAACCAAGAATTGTTCAAATACTCAAATAGAAATAATGATCCCTTGAAAAGATCGGGTTTTTAATGACAAAACAAAAATCTCATATTCCTGAATAAAGTAAACCTAATACATGTCCTTGCCAACTAAAAACGTTTACTCACAATCCATAAAAGAAAACATCATTAAGGGAAAGAGAGAAACTCATTAGACGGAAATCCGATTTCCCGAGAAGCTCCTACCCTTGATCTCATACAATGCTCGAGAAGATAGAATCTAAAGTACTTCCCTACCTAAACTAAGCTATTAAGGCCTATATATAGTTAGAAAAAGGTCCTAGGATGGTTTATACAATAGTCCTGATTAGAAACTACTTAAAACAAACTTAAAACTTGAATTCGGAAAGTGGACGCCCGAGTCTTCAAAGTGGACGCCTGAGTAAATGAGACGCGTCCACTTGACTATCAATCTTCTGAGGGTGGACGCGTGAAATCTGATGGACGCGTCCACTTTCTGGCCTTGCGCATCCACTTTCCTGTCCAACTTCTGAGGGTGGACGCGTGAAATCTGGTGGGCGCGTCCACTTGACAGTCCTGCGCGTCCACTTCTCCTTTCTTCTAAATATCCATCCTCAAATTTCCAATTTCTTCCAATTTCATTCCAACATCTTCTAAATGTTCTAAAGACCTGAAAACAAAAGTAATAGTGTAAAGAATCATTAAAATCACCAAAAACACATAATTAGCTAGATTTAAACTCAATAAATATCATAATAAACCATAGAAAACTAAGCTAATTATGGTTCAATCATATACATATTAAGTTAAAGATTTTATTTTCCTAAGATAATTGCACATTTTTTTCATACACTTTAAATCAAATTTGTACACATTTTCACGAAATTAAATTTAAATTTGACTAAATTTTAAATGCAAGGTGAAAAGACAAAATAGGAAATATAATGATTTTTTTTTTACAATTTCAACAATATTAAATATATTTTCTTAATCTGTGTAGTGAAAAATTATACTTGTGTATTTTAGTGGGACGGATAAAGTAATAAATCCCTTATATTAAATAATAATAACTTAAGAACTTAATTGGCCATCAAATACACTCATTTTAATAATGTATATGAAAATAGTAACATTGTCTTTTCTCAAATTAACCATTTGATTTCATGTTCTAAGTAATGTCATCAATATCCAAAGGCATAAAGCTTTATAGGAAGAAAACGAAATTGACCTTTCTCTATATAATGTTACATTCTTACAATACTAGATGGTTTTCAAGCGTCTGTAGTAGCTTTTATTCCAGTCAAAGGGGAAAGAAACTGGTGGAATCAGTACTTTTTCGAATGTGTTGCCTTACTCAAGTTGAAGTCAAGCTTTAGAAATTACGCTCAAAACCTGCTGAAGTTAACTAGGCTTTATATTTATTTTTTTAAAAAAAACATATATACAAATTATGATAAAATGAAAAGCCTTGAATGACATTCAATTTCAACTTTGAATAGAAGCATAACTCAAGATTGAATATTTCAAGTTTTAAGCTCAAATAAAATTCAGACAATTTGATAAGACTTTATATTGATATCATCTGTATTGTTTCTTTTTCCACTCACTCAAGGTGATTACTTAGTTGTTTTTGTGTTTAAGCTTGCATATTAAACATCACCTAGTCTAAACTTGTGTTGCTCACTTGATTGTAGCATGATTCAACAGGCTACTTGTATATCCGATGAGCAGAAAACTTTCTGAATTGATAAAAATAAGTTTTTATTTCAAGTGATCAGAGTTAAAAGATAAACATGATAATTTAAATGATACAAATTGAAAGTTGTAGATGGATGAAAGAATTTGACAAAAATCAAATGGAATAACTCCCATTTTAAGCCTTGGATGCAAGACCAGCCTTGATTTTCTGAATAGTAGCAACGTCAGTCTTGAAGGACTTAGCAAGAATTCCATCATCAACACCGGTGCCAAACAAAGTTGTAGGAAGTGAAACTGTGCCTGCATTTGCACTACCAAATGCAGAGATGGCTGTGGCAGCTGCATTAGCATCAGCATTGTACTGGAAATGCATTAGGCCTTTAGGGAACACAAACATGTCTCCATATTGAAGAGTTTGAGTGAAGAGTTTGTTAGTTGTGTCCACAAAACCAACCGCAAGACTCCCTTTGATGACAAACAATAGTTCTGCAGAACGCGGGTGAGTATGAGGAGGATTAACACTGCCTGCAGGGAACTGCAGAATAGCCATAGAGACACTCTGGCCATCAAGGACTGGAAACTCTGCCTTGCTAGCCTTCGTTACTTTGAGGCTTGGTATGGTGGAACCAAATATTCCACGCATACCAGTGAAAGTGAAGAGATTGCCATCAACCTGACTTGCATTTGCAGGGACTATGAAGTCGGATAAGATATCGGGATCGCCAGCTTTCGCCATCCAAGAATTGGCAAAGACAGCAAGAAGGCATATCAGGCTGATTTTCAAACAGAATGAGGCCATTGTAAGGAGACTACAAATGAGGAAATTGGTAATCAAAGTTGATTTTCAGGTTCTGGGATATCATATTTATAGGCCAAAATTGAAAAATTAATTTAGCTGGCTGGAATTGATAATCACGAAGCTCTTGTGTGCTTCCATTAATAAATTATAATTTTAGAAATCAACTATGTAATTGAATTCTCCTACTTTAGTCAATTACAAACACTTGACAATTCCAATGTGTAAAGGAGTCATCAACAAAGAAAGCGAAAGCATATCTTTTTCTTTGTTCCATTTGCAATATGTTACAGCTTTCATTGTTTTCATACATTTAGGGAATGGGATGAGAAAACAGCACATAATTATAGGAATTATAGGGTCTCAAGTGTCAAATTGCGTATCATTCTAGCAAAGGGGCAGGGAGCTTAGTATTAATATCCAGCTTAGAAGAGTTTGAGGAATGCCGAAAGAGAGGAAAGCCAAGCATTGCAAGCTCTCTACAGATAAGCTGGAAGAGAAAAATCTAAGCAAATAGTGAAGATCTAAATGAAAGAAAGCATATAAGAATGATCCACCCCTTTAATGAAATTTCTCTTATGTTCTCAAGAAAAATACTCCGTAATTTAAAAACGCATGTCATACAATAACAAAAATGTAAATTACATGAAATTTAGTAAATTGTATTTTTATATAAATAGATTAGTTGAGTAGCACGAATGTTGCTCAAGATAATGAGATTTTTTTCCAGAAAATACCCTTAAAAAATTTGAAGGTGGATGTTATCTTGATTAAAATAGTCAAAATGAGAACCCGAAAATATTATTGAACTCTAAAAATTAATATAAAATATACGGGTTCATAACTAAAATCCAAAAGCAATTCAAAGCCAAAAATCAATAATATTTCAATAAAGACAAAATAAATAGAGGAAAAAAGAGTTTCTTGATAAAACTATTGAAGGGCCTGACGAAGTCATATATTAAAACAAATTGTTATAATGAGAAAAAGAGTTATTTAAGTCAAGATTTACACTCTAAAATCGGTCTAAGGCCCTTCCTTTCCTCTACCGCCCCACACACACCCCGCCAATATTAGTACATATTCAATACAGTTTTGTTCAGTTATAATTTCTCTCTTGAAATGAAAGATTCGAAGCAGACAATTAATTCAGTTAGGAAGATCTTAATGACCCTAAAAATAAAAATCGTAGGATCAATTCAAACAAATTAAATCCGATTACTAGGATCATCTAGTGCACTAGTAACAGATTCTGGCATATTGATTAATGTATCACATAAGCCTATAGCATTATTAATATATGATACACCAAATATTATCAACCTAGTAACTATTGCACAAACCACATATTAAAGCATGGATGACTTTCAAAAGAGCTTTTGTTTGTCCAAAATCTAAGATCCCAAAATTAGTACAAACTTGACATCTAGTCCTTTCATTCATAGGAATCTAATAAGGCAATACAAAATATGTATTCCAGAATAATGCTAAATATTTTGTATAAGCATTACAAAGTACCATGATCACAAAAAGGAAATTTAGCTGACAACAGCATAACATAGAAGTGTTAGACTCATAGTTCATGATGTCCAAAATGATAAATAATACTAACAATTCGAAATTGAATGTCTATATTTGATTTAGTTTAAAAATTAAAATAAATATTTCAATTTTAAAAAGTGAAACGTCCATTAAATTAAGAAAATTATTTATAGAATTTTAAATGAAAAATATAATTATTTTTTAAAAAATAGATAATTAATTCCGTACATTCCAAAATGAAAATATTATCGCAGAAAAAATATCTTTATCGCTCCTGATCTAATTTCACATGTAGAAAAGGTTATTTAGAGCTACTGCTTTTATCATTAATGAAGTATACTACACTAGTAAAACGCATTTACACAGACCAGACGTCGAATGTCCAAACACAAAAGATGAAGAAATTTAGTTTGCACATATTTATGTGTAAGACTAATAAGTGGCAACCACAAACTAAAATAACACATTGAACATGCGATGCTGCAAAGCAAGCCTGTATTTCATATGAACTTGAGCAAAGTTAATAGATCATTTCTACACAGATCTTTCAGCATCACATTATTAGCACATACAATCTATTATCACACAAGAGAAGATTAAACATTTAAAGATCTGCTCTAAGTGCAAACCAGGATGGGTAAGACCATGTTTAGGTTGGATTTGAAGTAATAACAACAAGAAATAATTGTCTGCCCGGAAAATCATTCTGGCCTCCGCACACAATATTTATCATAACTTTCCAGGATTGGGATGACTGATGTAAGAAACACAAGATGCTCACAACGGTAAAGCTGGAAATCTGGTATACGATGTAGCTTTAATGCAATATGTGTTATCCCCATATATAGCAAGTAAATTAAACAGGGACTGTTGAAAGCACTGGATAAATACAAAGAAATAATTAATAGAGAGACTAAAAGGAATCAAGTGCGAAGAAAAAAAAAAACAGATGTTCACATGTATGATATTCATCCTTGTTAGAAGTTTTTCAATAAGGTGGAGTGGCATGCATAAAGATCCAACTCAGAATCATCCTGTCACCAAACATGAATTGTAACCACTTCCACTAAAAAATACAAGAATGATCTTATTACCTTGTCCTTTCTGCTGGATCTTCCTTTATATCAATTAGACCACCATATGCCCTGAGAGAAACAATCTTACATTGAGAGCTATCTGGCATACAGCATATAAGACAACTATGCCATTAAGTCAGAACTTGCACACTCCACCCAGCCCATGGCTCTTAGCTCTGCAATTCAGTCAGACAACTATGCCAGTGCATTGCCCTTCGCTCAAGTACCCAGAAAACCATTATCACTCAAGCCCGACTAAAGGAGCTATCAGCCCATCTCTATTTGAAAGCACAATTCCCCCTCTTATCATCAGCCCTCACCAAGTTTACATCTAGTGCCTACACCATAATCTATTGACACAAACAGTCAAAACGGCACTTGCCCACTCAGTTTCTTATTCATCTCTCCCAAGTCTTCCATCATCCACCCCCACCAGAACATCTGGAACAAAAAAACACCAACACCACCAAAATGTGGTTTTCCTCCATTGCTAGAATTAGTTCTACATTCCAGCAAAACATGTTGTTACAAACTGATCTTCTAACCTTGATTAATGTATCTTGTACTTAAAGAAGTCTATTCCCAATCAGTTGTACTGTCAGCACTTCAAAGAAATAATAGAGCTTTTCTAACCTTTTGGAACATCATTTCTTTGCTTTCAACATTATTGTACTATGTAAAGGATGAAGAGCCATGAAAGCTCCGTTTTGCTACTCCAAGAATAAATTCATGTCTACAGAAGCATTGATATCCTAAAAATCCTCCAGTATCTTGGACAGGAGGAAAACGGAGAAAAAAATGCGAATTAATTGGCTACCCTTTGCTCATACTTTTCCATGCAGCCTAGGATGGAAAGAAGAAAAACAGCAAGACTATTGATACTTGCATTTTGTAAGTAATTTGAGTAAGCCTGCAGGATACAAGAGTAAGTTTACAATGACAAGCAGTTCCGTTCTGGTTTTACCTTATTTTGAGGTTTGTAGATTTTAGCTTTGGGATTTGCTAATTTGAAAAGCTCAGAGTGATGCATCCAGGCAACATGGTTGTATATTTTGTTGCATTTTGTTAACTCTCTACATATAAACAGCTTATATGACTCTCAACCTCCTCTTCTGGAGCTTCCTTTTTTTTTTTTTGCTTTTGGGGGAGGCGGGGGGGGGGGGGGGGGAATGGGGGGATTGGCAATCAATCAACCTTAATAAAGGGTTAAATCAGCTTTAGCTCACTCAGTACCTAGAATTGATGATGCACAGCAATCTATATTTAGAAATTCTTTCTATCAACCCTTAATAACATTAATATAGTAAAAGGAAATCATGAACACAACAATTAGATCTAAAGCTGTTATAGATTACTTTAGAAAGGTAAGAAATATAATGGGCATTTCACTATCAGTGTCTCTTAAACCTACTATGAACATGTTATCCTATTGAAAACAAAATACCAAGAGACAGCAATAAAAGTTTCCAGAATTTGCATTAACCATTGAAGAAGCACAACAATAGTATAGGTCTTAGCATGGTTTACTTCAATATAAACTAACCCCTGGTGCAACCACAAAATATTGAAAAAGATTACCACTTGAAATAAGTGCAACAATGAGAACCAATTGGATGCCACAGATTGTGGAACGATATACTTCTATACGCATCTTGAGCATCCAAATTAATAGGTGATTACATTTCTCCCAGAGATAAATTGAGAGCCATCTGTAGCACATCTCATACAGTCATTTCCGGCAGGAAGGAAGTGTGATGCCACCACAAGCAACGGCAATTATTATGTACAGGAAGATCACAATCAAGCCTGTCAACAATGCCCTACAGAAATAAGAGGCATAAGTTTCCAACCATGAGATAGAAGAAGAATATGCATGCTAATAATAATAATAACAATAATAATAAAGCAGCTAGACAACTGAACAAATCGGCTCTCAGACTGTCAAAAGTAGAATTCTCATAAATTGCTAGCCATTTCTTGTTTGAGTAATAAATTTTCATATTTGTTAATTGAATTCTAAATAAAATTTCTCTGTCCAATCAATGAATGCATAAATAGATTAAAATGTTTTAATACATTGAAAGGACAGTCCAAAATTTGTACACCATATGCTAACAATAAAAAGGGAAGCAGTGGGCAATCTTCTCCAATATATTCCAAAGATTATAAAAATGCTAGTGAAAGAAAATAACATAGATGAGTTGTAGGAATATGCTGTATTGAGAAAGAAACATGAAGGAAGAAGTGTAAATTTAGAAAAGAAGTGCATAGGATTCTTTAATGAACTTATTACCATTTTTTCTTCTTTTAATAAATATTTTTTCTCTAAAGCAATCAGAGTACTCAAAAAGCTTTTTAGAATATTCAGTGTAAAAAATTGATTAAGCTATCAAACAACCCGTGTGTGATCGATGTCCCCAGTACTTTCATAATTTTTCCCCAAATTGTGTGACAATCAATTTTAATTGCTCCCCAAGTATGCTAGCAGATGTTTACATCAAATGAAACCCCTCTACCTCATCAAAAAAACTCAACAAGCAGTCATTCCATTGATGTATAGTGGCCATACACTAATAGGTCAGGGTTTGTCTCCTGGTCGCGCTAACAAGAAACTGATACAACTCAAATATTGAATATGTGATGTAGGAATTGACACAGTTTATATTCTCATGCCATTTTCTTTTCTCCATTCCACCAAAGAACATTTGAACATAAAAGTTAGTGAAACAGAGGGGGGGCAAAATGGCAGTTTTGGTTTTTAGATATTACAATCAATTTGGTCTTGAAAATACAATTCAGATGCTTTACTATCATGTCCACCGTATTTCTCTTGAATTTAGGTAGGACCCAATGGCCAGAATGAAATTAATAATGTAGCATCGAAGATACGGTGGTTATTGACCGCGATGGATGATATGGACCACTTTTTAATGCCATAATGGCATTTCCATCTTTTCGAGATAATACCAAACTTCTTTTGAAACAATCAACAAATAAAAGGAAATTGTTGATTTTGGTATAAGCAATTAAATAAATAGAAAACAATATGCTACTCATCTTTGTTTAATCTTCCTATTTTCAAAAGGTAAAAGGGCATGCAAAAGGTTCAACACAAAGAGCATCCTGTCACTGACACAAAATATAGTGGACCAGCAAAAAGATTTCTAGAATCACCCATGACTCTGTCCTATACATAGACTCTTCCTTTATAAACCTGACCTTCACATACGCACATGATCAACAAAGTTTATCAGCATATATCCCTCTTGCTACTACTAGCTTCATCATGCCGAACAGATCGGACTTTGCGGCATATCCTCTATATGGGGTATGGGCTTCTGTTCACCGCCTTCTCACGATCGTTATCTTGGTTCACATCCGAGAATACAATCATCTCCCAATTCGCCAGTACACAGTGTACATGGTCCATCAGATTGATTACCTGCTGCAATACATCCGCCGTCACCAACTTGCGCCACCCTCATGGTACAATCCCTTGGAGCACTACCATATTTACCACCATCAGCAACTGGTGTATATCCCCCTAATCCACTGTGTTTACTTGCACCTATCACTTGGATTTCTATCTCAGTGTATCAGCACTCTGAGAAGGCTCGTCGTTCGTCAGCGAAACCGACGCAACCGACGCATCCGTCAATTCTTGCATATGTATACCTAATGCGAACTCTATAAGAAAGCAGTCTTTTCAATCACCCAAAATAAAATCCAATATCTATGGGACTGTATTTCTTTTAGTATTTCCTAAATATTTTGCTATCAGGCTTTTCCTAATCTATCATTGTTCCATCTTTTCATACCTATGATTTCTGTGCATCATTTATATCTATCAATGTCATAGAAGAACTGCATGTGCCATCTGCAACAAAAAAAGGAAGGAATGCCATTGATATGAATTCTTAATCAACTCTGTGGTGAATCTTTGTTGCTGTCCAATTTTTACCAGATCTGACTTCTAGATCCCCAAATTATTTGAAAGGATTTGTATAGATCATTTAGATTCTAAATCTTGTTTGATACATACACATTTAATTTGGGTTTTAGGTCCGCCTATGCCAGAAGTAAAATCTGTACTGGGTCTTATATAAAAGTCAATTTTTTTTATTTTCTTTCTCCAGGAGGGAGGAACCAACCCAGCTCTACATCAATAATTGTCTGAACTATTTAGCCTTGATCCAAACAAATTCCCAGTTGATTGAATGGACTTTGTCTGTTCAGACAGGTTGAATAGGTGTGAGCTGCTTCGGCTGCAGGATAGATAATATGGAGCAATACTTAAACCAAAAGTAGAAAACATAGAAGCAAGTGGGCTACAAGTAGACCCTGTTTTGAAGAATGTCCTCTTCAGACAGGGAGTTGGATTTTCGGACTTTTTTCACTAGAATACTGTTCAGTGGGCGAGCCTTCCACAAGTAACTATTCAAAGTCTCCTTTACTATGTTCTTTTACTGATGACTAACAGCTTAGGGTGAACCAAAACTGGATTGATGAATCGAGGTTATACCTGACTCGCTGCACATGACACACTAATTTAAAAACTAATCATAGTACAATCATAAGCCCTGCTCCTAAGTTCCCTACTCCCCACCCACGCCTCCCCCCCAACAATTTTTTTTTAATAAACAAAAGACCAAAAGTGTTAAGAGGAAAACCAAGCAAAGAGAGAAAATAAAAGGAAAGGAGAGCAGAGAATTCTAAATCACCCCCATCATATAGTGCAGAGAAGTACCTATTAATGTTTGTTTAAAGTAAAACCTAAAAGGCCAGCAATATCAAATAACCAAATAATCAAAGTCATACATGCTTCAAAATAGTCTCTTTTTAGATTTTTCAAATTCTTTGGTCTCTCTTTTGCCTTTTCTTTTTCTTCTGCTCTGCCTTTTATTTTCTCTCTTCTTCCTCCTTTCAAATACCACAATGACTTCTCTCACACCTGGAAGTTACTCCAGTGGAAGCCTGCCACCTCCCTACCTTACTCTGCCATTCCTCTTCTACGTGGCAATCATCTATTCTTCCTCACTCTTCAAGAGAAACCAAAGAGAAAAAGGATTGTCTCGCATCCAATATAAATTCTGTCTTGGAGGCTGTGGAAACTCAGGAAAAACCCAAAGATAAGGAAATGAGGATTATTCAGACTAATCTTTGAGATCTCTAACCCAGTTATTACATCTAATATAATATTAATAATAATGAGTGATTATAATAATAATGATGATGATGATAACAAAAAAAATTATTATTAACTTGATTGACATTATAATAGAGCTCAAGCAACTGGTGTGATTATTCTAGAAAAGAAATATGCTATTTGACTCAGGTTTGGATTATTAGTAGGGTATTCAATGGGATTGGCTGATGCTTCTATTAGAAATATTCATAACTTTTACCATTCAAGGCTTATTCAGACTAATCTTTGAGATCTTTAAGGATACTGATTACATCTACAATAAGTATTATTATTATTATTATTATTATTATTATTATTATTATTATTATGATTATTAATCTCGATTGGCATTATACTGGTGCTTGGGCAACTGATGTGATTATTCTAGAATGAGAAATATGCTACTTGACTCAGGTTTGGGTTATTAGTAGGGTATTCAAGGAGCATGGGTTGATGCTTCTACTAGAATATTCATGACTTTTACCACAAAATAAATTTAAGATAAAAGTGCTCAAATTGATATAGCAGGGGATATTTTTTCCAGGGAGCAGTGGCTTGAGAAATCATGGATGTAAATTCCCAGACAGTAGTTGTCATCATGTTCACTAGATCTGTGGTGGGATGTTATGGGCCATTTGATGGAAAGAGAAAGGGAGGGACGAGGGGGAAGCTGAAACTTACTAATGAGAAAAAACTTTTCATTTTATTTAAAATGGCTGAACTTCAAATTTAGCCTTTACCATTAGCAAAGAACCACTGTAAGCATAACAAGGTAATGAGCCAGAAAGCTTAAACTAAGGACCACAAGGTAATTTTAGTGAGAAATAGAAATTTAAATATAAAAAAGGAAAACAATATTTTGCCTGCAAATGCCTCGCGGCAAAATACTGCTAAAGCCATTCAATTATCTGTGCAGGTATAGCAACACATCTGCGTGATTGTTAAAGAAAACAGCATCACATAGTAATAGCACTGGCACATTTTTATTTCTTATCACATTTATAAGCGAGTTTACATGATGAATTATGTATGGCAACTTATTGACAACACCCCCCCCCCAACTGAAAGAAAAAAAAGGCTCAAGCAAAGAGCCTAGAAAAAAGTTAATGCTATAGAGTTCCTTCAACTTTCTACATATTGGCATAAAGTGATTTTGTCGTTATCAAGTCAACAATCAACTATTTGTTGTATACAACTACCAAAAAAACTTAAGCAGTCCTAGTTTGAGCTAATCTTACATAGATTACCTAATATTAAGATATATTCCATTTGCTAAAGAAAAGTTGCTTTCAACCTTTTTAGGCCAGAAGTTAAGGAGATTTGCTGAGATGGGGAACCTAGGCCCAAAACATCCTAGTACCTCCATGGGAATTCCATAAAGCTTCTACATATTTTCCTTCAGATTATGATCATATACATTATGGAATAGATTGCCTCACATTAACATATATTCCGTTTGCTTAAAATAAGTTGAATTCAACTTTGCTAAGCCAGAACTGGTTGAGGTCTGCCAGTCAATCTGCTTTTTCAACCAATTTTAGCTTAAAAAGGAAAGAAAAAAGCTTAAAATATTTATTGTTGAGAAGTAACACAAAATGGCTTGTGTTCAATTTCTCAGTGCAGTGATTATAAACAAAATACACACTGCTCTTCTGAGAAGGTAGCTGGCCTCTCTTGCATTTAGAGATCATGTTGATTTCATGGTTTAGGTACTACAACTAAATACTACTAGTTTCAAGCATCAACCTAGATATCTTATGCAGGGGTCAGAATTATAGTTATAACCATTAACTTTCAGAAGGATCTTGTTCATACATGCAAAAAACAAACTACTACCTAGAGATGGAGACTAGTACAGGTGAACTTCCATACCCCTCTATTTCTTGCTTCATTCTCCACTGTTCTTGTTAAAATTCTCCTCCTTGCCCTCCTTGATCCTCCGTGACCACAGTTAGTTGCTTTGTCTCTTTCCTCACCAACCAGAACAATTTCTAAGGTTTTAATTTGACATTTGAATTCCAAAATGTATAAGCTTTTAGATTAAGTCAAAGAAGCTGGCCATTCAGCACCAGATGTGTGTGTGTATATATATATATATAATATATATTCTAAACCACATTCCTGAGCTTCACAAAAACAACATTGTCAATCTTTAGGACTGATATTCTTAAAACACCACAATTCCTTGGACATTGGGATTATGTTTTCACAATTCAGAACCCCTAGTTTATATGATCTAATAAGCATCATCCAATTCCATGAGGTCAACAACGAATAGGCGTGGAGGTATCTAAAATTACAAGTCATTTCGACTTTTGGTAGAATTAGACTTTCAAGCATATGCAACACCATAAACATAGCTTGGTAGGGTAATCACACCTTTCATTCTTAATATTTACTTCTTGTCTGAATTTTGCAAGAGCTTATCAAGAATCTCACATTTACAGATTTTAAAATGTTCCATTACACACCACTAAGAGTAAATTGTATACGATTAACAAAATGCAAAATAAGAATTCCCACTAAGCATGTTTCAAAATAAACAAATTAATTAGTTAATTTTTAATATGAAAAATATTCAAGTCTCCTTAAAGTAACAAATGTATTGTACTTGTTTTCCGGTTAATGTCTAATTCCTATCTAATTGGGATGACAGGTTCCACAGAAATTTAGTATAACTTTTACTGGATATCTAGATAAAATGCTGTCTTTTTTTCACCCCAACTTATATTAACTTATCTAATTCATAATTTGTATAAGATTGGAACTGTGTAAACATTTCGGGTAATTTAAGCTACTGAAATGCTCACGTCGATTAATACAAAGGGTAAACTATAAGGATCAAAATTGCAATTTATCCTATCTTATGACTCAAACGCAAGGTTCCTTGGCAAACAACAGTGCTACATCACGGAAAACTTCATATGCATAGCATTCCATCCGTGGCATTTAAGTAAAGATCTTGAAAATGCAGGAAAAAGACTAATTAAAAACTATACTCGAGTTCATGTCTCTGCATGTACCCTGTAATTACAATAGAAATGCATTCTCTGATTTCCTGTGTACGGAAAAGATGATGTCCTTATGTACAGAATATTTTAAATGGGTCATTCAAGTAATACCCAGATCGACTTGTGTAAAGAAAACCCTTGAAAGAACTTGCTTATGTCTCAAACTGCTTCAGTCAAAGATGCTCCCCTTTACTTGAATATACCAAAATAAAGACTCAAGCACGCCATACGGTGAACACATTTCTTTGCTTGTGGAAAGGCAAGAAAAGCGATTGAGAAACAGCATAAGATTAAAACACTTACAGAAGCTTGGCATTTTTCATCCAAAGAGCTCGACGAAGACGCTTAGATTGTTTCTTGAAGTGAAATGCACTATCTTGCATAGTTGCAGTTTTGTCAACAAGTAGTTCAATTCGATCACCTCTTTCAAGGATCTTCTCAATGTTATCCACCATGATAGTGCGTATCTAGATATTAAGTTTTTGAGTCAAATTTAAATTAGTCAAGGTAAAGAGGAAGATGGATTAACACATGAATCGGGTAAATCACAGTACACATGCAGACAGTCTGATAGTTTATGTTTTAGTTTAACTTATGGTTGGCCTATTTACAGCAGATATTAGCACAGAGAACCCCTTCTATAATTTTTTCAAGAAAGGTAAATGATAAAAAAACTAATCCAACACTGTTCCTGTATCTCATTTCATACACGATAGACAGTTATATGCACATTTTTGCTTACATTAGACCATGAATTATTAAGCAGTTAAAATTTAAGCATACATGCATGATAAACATGACTCGCCAATCTGACAAAAGAATGTAAAATACAAAAAAAAAGAGCACTTGAGACCCAGCTTTGAAAGAGTCTTTTCCAGAAGATAAATGTTGTTATCCATTTTTGCTGGTTTTTTTGGACAAAGTCCTAGAAAATAGATGACCTTTTCAAACCATGGGATGCATCACCTTGGCGCTTCATTTTTGGAATCTATTCTACCATCTTAGTATGACAAATATCAATTTTCAGGAAAGTGCAATCCTTTTTAGGTAAAAGGTTACATATGTCAATGAGGTTAACATTTTTAAAAGGTATAGTAGATTTATCATTTGTCAATGAGGTAAGTTTTCAAAATTACACAAAAATTCGGATCTAAAAACTAGTGCCTTTATCTATCCAATTCACATGTGGTCAAAATTACACAAGATCTCAAGATTGAACATCAGAAAATATCATAAATGACAAACTATAATGTAGCATATTAGATAGATTTGCAAATTTCAATGCATTTGTCCTTTTATCTCAGATGGAGTATAATACTCAAGTAGTTATCAAAACAACCCTTTATAAATAGTCACAATCAGCAGGATTTTTCATATGCGATATGGATTTATATTACTTCAAATATTTCTAAGTATCAGATAAGTCGAGAAACTTGAATCTCACTTTCTGGTTCACAATAACATAGGATTAATTTCCATTCACTGCAGAGTAAAAAATTAATTAGATGAGTGCAGTATGATCATTTGTTTTTTTCTTGCCCTCCAGTAAGTAAAGCTGAAATAAACAAACAATTAAATACTTACCTCACCACCTTCACACCTCTAACACGGTTCAGTGTATCTGCACTAGGATTACTGGAGAAAAACTCCATTTGCTGATGTAAGACCCTTGAGAATTCATCATTCATGGCATAAGCAAGTGCATATGTGGCCACCCTTCCATAGTTCTTCATGAACCGCATATGTATATCCTCCAAATATGTAAATGGTATCCTTCCTGGATCAAAATACAAAAACAGACACATATCATTCACGGCAACAGAGGATAGTTTATACTACAGAGAACCAAATAAATTCCATTCTCAGAGAGAGAAAATTGCGGCACAAATTGGATAGATGGTCATAAAAAGACATGAAACTAATTAGTTCTTGGAGATGTCTGGACAGAATGGCAGTTCAAAGTACCATTGATGCTAACAAAACGTGGCA